>MU225388.1:1340969-1406700 GCA_018584345.1 Thuja plicata
CAAAAGTATCATTTAACTTACTGACCATATCAATAGTGTCCGTTACTTTATCTGGGAAGTCATCACTGTACAACATAGCCATTTTGAGTTTATCCAAAATTCTCTCCTTCCCTGACCAAAGTTTGAATGCAGGTTCTAGGAAAACCATAGCTTCCGCAGCTATCTTTGAGGGCTCTTGTAATGATCCATATAATGTATACACTATATCAATTTTTTGTTTCAAGGCTTCAATCCTGTGCTGCAATATGAGTAAAATGACAGACATAGCACTCATGCCCTGTTCCTGTGATACATCTTTTGATTGTATTTCTACTAATGCAGAGTCTTCCTTAACTCCTTTAACAACATCTATCACAACTTTGGCTGCCTCCTCAAGGATTGGAGTTTTTTCCCTTTTACTTTCTTTTAATTCTTCTTTTAGTCTAGCAATCTCTTCTAGTGTGTGGTTTTGGACCACCACTTCCTCATGTTTCTTTGCCAGGGCCATCATTCGGCTAAAAGTTGTCTCATACCTCTTTGATAGGTCATCAACTTTTGCCAAATTCATAAATGAAACCTGTGTCATTAACTAAGCTATCTCAGTATCTGAAGTATTTTGTAGATTCCACATCATCTTGTCTGCCCTTTTTTCCTCTCTGATATTCATGACCAAGGGTTTCTATGTGGCAGGAGCTAATGACCATATTGCTAGGGTTTTGGATTTAGGATCAAATCCTAATCCTTTTAAGACTTCATCCATCTCAAATTCTATTTTAAGCAAAGGATCTTCCTTCCTCCTAATCTGATCAATAATAAAGGTGGATTGTAAGTCCCAACTAGGCATCAGCATCACACCACTATTCTCTACTAGCAACCTGGCTTGTTACATAGTAATTTGTTTAGTCTCAGGGTCATAGTCTTGAAGTGTTTGTACAATTTTCTCATTTTTAACTGCACTTTCTTCTTCTACAGTTATCTCTTGTCTCAAGTTTTTCCATTTCAATTTAACCAAGAAAGTTTTGAACTCTTGAGAATTTATGAACTTATCATCCCTCATGAAATCATTATCCATCATGACCCTCTCATCATCTTTTTCGAACAAAACCATTTGACTGTCTCCTTGACCCTTAGCCTCTGGCTCCTTCTGCAGTTGCTTTCTCAAATTTCTAAAGCATTTACCATGCTTTGATATCATGGTTTTTGCCATTCTTTTTTTCTCTTGCACCATTTTATGCTCTTTCTTCTATTTTTTCCATGGTGGCTCTTTGGCTGAAGTGGCCTCTTCACCAACCTCCTCTTCTTCATGTTGTCCTTCCTTTTTCTGTTCCTCCTGTTCTTCCTCCTATTTTTCTTGGTGCTCTTGATCATGTAGTGCAATTAGAACAGCAGACCCTTTAGATTGTGTATCTTCAGCACTAAATTGGGGCACTTGTGACATTAAGGTTTCATAGGACTTTAGCATTTTCTCTATCCTCTGGAAATATGGGAGATTAGGGAAAAAACTAGAGAATGAGTTATCTGATTCCTTCCATTCAGATTCTACTCTTAGGAGGTCATTCCACTTTCTTCTCCTATCCTGAACTTCCTATTTATTCAATTTGTTCCTCACATTATCCTCATCATCCAATGGCTCATGGTCTCTGAGCTTTTTCCAAGGAGTCATCCTTTTTAGGCTTGTTTGTACAAAATTCTCTGGGTCACAAAATCTAGTAATTGATGTAGACATTATATATTGCTTTAAGAAATCATTTATTACATCAAACAATTTCTTCCCAATGGAGAAATCAAAACCCACCCATAGTCTGGGGACAAAGGTTCCCTTCTTGTGCCCCTCTAGAAATTCCTTCTCTAACCATGTAATTTGCCATACAAATTCTACGAAAAAAATTCTGGGAGGAACAAATTTAGGAATAATGTGAGGAGGCTGAGTGCAACCATATACTCTGATGATAGTTATTTAATCAAAAAAGAAGAAATCAGCCCAATTGTGAGAGATGGGCCAATTTGGGACATACTCCCATGGTCTCAGAAATTTTCTAACCTCATATGGAAACCTGTGCCTGTCTATTCCTAACAAATTGAAAATTGGATCCACAATCTAGTTGCTAAAACATATAAATGATGAGATGATGGACAAACTATCCCACACTTGAGTCCATCTTTGGACTAGTGCCTCTACACCATACTCTGACACAAACACCTCAAGCTCTTTATCCATTGATGCTCTATTAAAATATAAAATCATGTACATTAGATGAGAGTAATGTTTGAAAGTGGGTGTTGGATTATCTGACTGTATCTCTAATAATGCAGCATGGATAGCACCAACTATGTAGCCAACATAGTCATAATCAGTGTTGACCTTTGGGTGCTAGATGTTCATTTCCATCATAAGTATCTCTTGAGATATTGTAGAATCTCCATCAAAGCCTAGAACCCTACTCAAACCATAGACCATACATTTTACATAATGATGAAACAGGGATAAGTCAAAAGGTGGCTTGAAATTGTCTGGAATCTTCACCAGGTGCCTATCTACTCTGGGCATAAACTTAGGCATTTCATACTTCTTAATCAAATGCTCTCTCTTGACATAATCAGCCTTAATTTTTTTTAAATCAATGTCAGTGCACAATGTACCAGTGATTCCAAATACCTTAGCCACTGACCTTCTATCTATGGATACTAGGGTTTCCTTATTCTTTTTCCTAATTACCCTAGCTACTGGGTAATAGTTTTTTGCTAACTCCTTAATAAGACCAATGTCAACATAGATGTCAGGCACAATCAATTTAGCCATATTCAAATCCCATTGATTGCAAATTGGAACTGGCTTGACCCTATTATTCCAAAAATAATGAAATAAAGTACTACCAGAATAATCTTGGGTTACCGGATTTCTACATTGAGACCATCTATTGCTCCATTCCTCCCAGTTTGCGTTGTTTGTATTCAGAGTTCCAGGCAGCAACTCAGAAAATTCTTCTGTATACTTCTTCAGTGTGACTTCCTTCTTCTTCCCAAATCCTTGTGAGGTAGTGGGAACAATATCTTGACTCATCCTTCTTCTTTGAATTTTACTGTCTCAAATAAAATTCTCCAGACCAATAAGCTTTTTTACTCTTCGCAGAAAAACTCAGAATGCAGAAATGAGAGCTGTACAGAAACAAACTCAATCATTTACACTTATAGCCATTAAGGACTGCATCTCGTCCACTTGAATGCCAAATTCTTGCACTTGCACTATCATGAAGATTTCATTCTATCATTAATGCTGCTATCAACTTGCACTATTTGATCCTAGCTGGAAGAAAATGTACACTTTTCTCCCCTCTGGCATTCGTCAGCTCTAAACTAGCCATTTGTCAATTGAACGCCAACCCACTGCACTTTACTCATATTTGGAAAGGTTATTGCGAGTGAGCGATGTAACCTTTTATTTTAAACAGTCGCAGACTTTCCATCTATCTTTACCTTTCCTTTCATCTTCTATGAGTGAGCGATGACCTAATCTGCACTTCATCATTTGATAGTCGTATACTCGCTATCTTTCTACATTTTTCTTTAGGGTTCATGCGAGTGGGCGATATTACCTTTCCTTCAAACAGTCACACATTCGCTGCTCAATATTTAACATCACTTGAATCTTGGCGAATAAGCGAGTATGCATTTATCTTTTAGTCATTCCATAATCATACACTCGCTGGCTTTCAAACTATTACTTTTGGATCTGAGCGACTGAGCGACGTTCATTTTTTTTTATCATATACTTTATCTGGTCACTCACTTGCGCTGTAAAACACTCCAGCTTACAATCACTTAGCGAGTGAGTGATGGATTTTGTTCTTTGCTCAGTCACGAACTCGCAAGATTGAAAAATTAACCATATTATTGACTGTGAGTGCGTGATTGTCAACCTTCTTTCTTTAATCGCACAATCGCTAACCTTTTTCCTTCTTTCTTTGTTGATGGGCAAGTGAGCGATTTATTTCTTCCTTTAACTTATCGCACACTCACGAATTCATTTTTTATCACCTCAAAGCATCAGCAAGTGAGCGAGGTGATGAATGGTCCCATAGTCTCTCAGTCGCACCTCTTTTAGAATTTTTGAAGAATGCCTCTGCGACTGAGCGGTGAACCTTCAAATTATTACTTTATGAATGCATTTACCGCATGCTCATACTGCAAAATATAAGTGATTTAGAACCTATGGGAGTGGGCAACCTCTAGAATCTGACTTTGTCACGCAGTCGTTGACTTGAAAGACAAACATAAAACCCGATGCGGGTATGCGACTACTTCATTTTTTAACAAGGCTCGCTCAGTCGCAAAGCATAATGTGGACAACATAACTTTAAAGAGACTATGCGATACACAAAGTTTTAAGTCATCGCGGACTCTCTGGTCCAATTTTTAAAAACTTAATTCTCGGTGAGTGAGCGATAAACTTAACCCGCCCACTCGCTAACTTACAACTCAACTTTCACAAAACACCGCGATTGCATGATTTACATTTTAAAACACCCAGCGTGCTCACTCGCATAGAAAACCAGGACCTGACACAATCTCATCGCGACTGCGCGATTTATGATCTGATGACTCGTCGCCCACTCGCACAACTTAGAAACATGTTTAAAAGACCGATGCGACAGAGCGACAAACATTTAAACAGAACATAAAAATGAGTTTTAACCCTTTATGTGCGGTAAAACACATGATTTTAAACCAAGAAAGTGCGGGAAAAAACAATGCTAGAATTTTAAAGAAATTTCTTGGTGTAGTGCTAATAGGACCCAAGCCAGAGTATATGAAAATGCTATTGTTTCCTACCAAAGTTGTTCCAAATTGAAACATTTGATTACTAAGTATAAAGCCTCATAAAAATAACCTCAAAAAATAAAATAATAGTACATATATTCTATGTAGGATGTAAATCATGTAACTAAAGGCTCAAATAAGACCTAGAATGAGGAGATGACCAATGAATTCCATTTCACTGAGGGGATTCTTAAAATTATGGAAACTCTGACCAAGGGTGTCAAAAATATGGAGGAAACTAACATCGAGGAACATGTTATTGAGTTTTTCCAACATATGGAAGAGGGTAAATTCCTATACATTCCACCCAAAATGGAAAACCACTCCTAAAAATAAGCTAGTGGACGGTGTGCTCTCACCTAAGGTCCCTAGATCCCCTCCGACACTAAGAATGTATGATATCACCTGGTGCCACTTCAAGGGGTCAATTAATGTCCATTAACACTAATGGGGAGGGTTATACAACCAATAATAAGAAGATAAGAAAAAAGAAGATCGATTTAGGGGTTGAAGAAAAGACTAGCCACCCTTCCTAGAGACTCACAAGACAACATGAATTTTCAAGGGAGATTACCAATGGAAGGAAGTAAACCCTTGAATCATCTTAAAAAGATAAAAAATGAAGTTCCTCTCTTGGAATATGAGGGGTCTCAATAGAATTAAAAACTAATATGCTCTAAGATCTACCTTTTTGAGAAAAAAGAGGAAGATATTTTTGTTACTTTAGGAAACTAAGATGACTACTAATACTTTTTAGAACATTGTTGACTATATTTGGTCAGGTGATTACTTCCTCATTAGTGATGTTATTTGTGAGTTAGGTGTGTTAGTAATAACTGAGAGGTGGGGGGTGAATCAGTGGCCTCAAAAATTTATCCTTGAAACATTAACCACCAATCAAATAAACCTCAGATTATTAAGTCCCTAAAAGATGCATGCCATGAAATACTTATAATGATTAATTGTCTGTCGGTTTTCCTTGTCTATCCTTATTCTCCTTGATTACTGATAATAAATATAACTATTTACCAAAACTCGGTAAATAAGTAGAGTATACTGATCAACCCAGTGTTAACTATGTCAGATATAAAACAATAAAGAAATGAATCGTACACACATAACACATGAATTTTTAACATGGAAACCCTGTTAAGGGGAAAAAACACTAGGACCAGTACCCCAAATTTCCACTCTTCTGAAGTGAGCCCTGTTAGGATCCAACCCTGTTAAAGGTTACAAACACACTGTTAAGTGAGACCTTGTTAGAGGATTTTATACATAGAGGTTTTCACTTAGTATTGGGCATCTATTGCTACCATCCTTGAATCAGCCTCCTTCTTAGACTGTCAATAGGTATCGGGAAAATCCAATGCTATTTCATGAATCAACCTTTTTGGCACTCCTTGGGATGTGCCTCAATATATAGAAGACTGTTAAGTCCTGCTCTGTTAAGAGACTTGATGCTTCAATGGTTAAACTGATACACTATGACCTGTTTCTAATGCAACTTTGAATTGCAGATTTTTTAGCTCTATTTAAGTACATTACCTCTCTGATCAATGTATCAATTCAATTCTTTGTGTTCCATACTTTATTCTCTATGATGTTGTGCTTCACTGTTCATCGGTATCTACAGAATTCTTTAGCTCTCCTTCAGCTTGATTGATCAGAACTGTATGAAGTAATTATTCATTAGTTTCTCTTTAGCATCCTCTTTTTTATTCACTCCCCTTAATCCCCTTTTCATGTGATATGAAAATGAATTAATCTTGTCTCTTATATAGACATGATATTCACTATTTCTTGATTCTTGATTCTTAGCGTGAAAAACAATCCAGCCAATTTGATTTAAAGCATAACTCCCGATTTATCTCGTAGTTATCTTCTTTCCAACTATACAAATATTCTTTAAATCAATTACTTAACTCTAGTCGAATAAAACAAAGAAAACAACAAGTTAAGTCTATCTTTAGCTCTTGCCAGTTAGATATTTTTTCATTTTTTGAACTCTCTGTTCCGTTAGTCAACTCTTCATTTAATTGTCAATGATAACTGACAGTTTCATTGGTGTGACTCCAGTTAGCTTTAGGATCTCCATCCATCAGGCATTATTATATTTTTACTCATTGGGCAACTCTATTTTTAGCTTGTCGGGCATCCTATGGTTTTGATTCGTTGGGAAAAATTGCCTTCTGCTCGTTGGGTATCACTGTGACTTTTCTTCTTTTCCTTTATCGATGGTGTGCACTCCATCGGTGTTATCTTTCACTTAGTGAATACTTGACATTTATGCATTGCCAAAAGCATAACCTTTGTTCCATTGATTCTCTGAAGTCTTTGGCATTATGTACATGATCGTACAGATGATATCAAGTTGACATCAATGACAATACAAACCATTAACTGATTTAATGCTTTGCATTATCTTCAACTTAACATTATCAAACATTCAATCAGTTACATGTCATCAAGGTGGTGTTGTCACTATGTGGAACCATATAAAAATGGTGGTATCTCTTCTTTCTATATCCACCAATAGTTTAACAGTGAAATTTCATTATCCTCAAGACTCATGGTGTTTGGTTAATGTTTATGCTACTAACAAGTGTTTTTCCCATAAGGATATTTGAGAAGAGATTTCTAATCAACCTTTGGTGGATTTGGAGAATCATTGGATGATTTATGGGGATTTTGATTCTCCTATATTTCCCTTTCTAAAATTGGAGGGTTTGTGGACTACATTGACAACATGGTGGATTTGGTTGACTTCATCAATAAAATGGGACTTCTAGACATTGAATTTCTTGGTCAACTTTTCACTTGATGAAATCATAGAAGGGGGGGTAATCTCATTCAGGTTAAACTAGATAGATTTTTGGTCTCCTCTAATTGGGATATAGGCTAAAATTCTACTCTTAGGGCTCTACCTAGAATGGTCTTAGACCACAACCCTATTTTACTAGAATGGAATGATAAATCTATAAGGGAACCAATCCCCTTTTGCTATGAAATCATGTGGGATACACACCTGAACTTTAAAATTTGTATCTAAAATTGGTGTACCCTACTCCAGGGTATGAGTATGTATAGGGTATCCCAAAAACTAATCCTTATAAGGAAAAAAGTTAGGGTTTGGAATAAGCGAACCTTTGGGGAAATGATTTTAGGGAAGAAAGATATAACTGCTAAATTGCCCAACATATAGATACAAATTCCTAATGGTGTATTCTTTGTCATAAAAAATAGCGAATAAATAGTCCTAAAAGAAAAATGGAAAGAGAACTTGAAAAGGAAGGATGTTTAGTGGAAGCAAAATTCTAGGGTTTGGTGGCTTTTGCATTTTTTCACAGATTTTCCCTCAAACATAGGAAGACGAATACTATGCAATCGTTAATGGATTAAAATGATCAAACAATTATTAATGATATATAGTTGGGATATATGGCTTCTAAATACTTTTAAAATGCCTACATGGAGATGCAAAGAGATTTTAACCCCATTTTGGAAGATAAACTTTTAAACTACTTACCCACTACTCTAAATTGGGCTAACAATACTCAAATCATGGTCTTCATCATAAAGATGAGGTCAAGGAAAATACTTTTTCAATGGGTTCTTTCAAATCCCTAAGATTAGGTAGTTTCTCCTTGGGTTTCTTTCAGTTTTTTGGGAGATATTTGGGTATGATATAACAATGGTAGGAAAGGACTTCATCCACACTAGTAAAATCTTAAAATAACCAAAAAAAAATGTATTTCTTTCAAAGGTCTCTATCCATTTAGATATCATATTTTAGATCTACTATTTTGTGCAACACAGTGTATGTGATTTTCCAATGTCAAGAAGGATTTTTCATGGGTCAAAAAATTATGCATGCAGTTCAATTACTATGTGTATAATAGAAAATGGTGACAAATTCTAAGATGTATATTACTTATCATAGTCCTACATATAGTGGAATACAAACCCTCACAAACTAAATTTGATTAGTACAACCATAAGGAGGATGGGTGCTAATGCAAGATCTATGTTCAATGGGGATTTGATTCCTTAAGAGATCTGATCTGATAAAGTAAATGTAAGGGAAAAGAAGTAAGAGAAAGTGCACCTGGAAACAAGATGGAGAAGGTTGTACTTTGAAACCATATTTCCCTACTATTAAAATCTCATAATCAGCTCTAATATTAGATTTGTAAAATAGGAACCTGTATCTTTCTACACCATAAATTTTAGTAAAAAATGGTAGGAACAATGAAGATTTCTAGGGGTTTGCAAATGTATTTGTAACTCTCATATATGTAATTGCAGCTCCAAAAGTTTTTCCTACACACATAAAAACGGGGGAAAAGGTTTGGGGAAAGGGGTTTTCCTTGGTCAAACACTTGTTTAGGAATCAACCTTTTAATTGAATTAAAATTGCATAAGAAACGATGAAATAGAAGCTATATCTGAAACGTAAATCACTGTATACCTTGATGATTTTGGAAAGAGACACTATATTGGATAATTTGTAATTTTTCATAGATGGAAACTACATATGTCTCTTATGTTTACTTAACATTTTCTAGTGATACCGAAGGTCAGAATGCAAATTGGCTAAGTATGGACACAAAGGAGTAGTATACAAGAATTAGTAAAAGGATCAGTATGGATAGATGCGATCGAGTAGTGAAGTGTGAAGTTTTTAGGACACTCTATCAATTATATACTATATATATCTATGATCACATTGGTTTATGATGATATTAGTCGAAGATATGAGTTTTTGAGTATCAGGTATATAGAGGAGTGTAAAGAACAATGTTAGTTACTTGTTGGATTGATCAATGATCCTAACATATCGATTATCCAATATGTTTGAGCATAATTATTGGTAGAGATGACATAATAGATGATATTTATTCTTTGGTCAAGGTTAGCATAAAGTTTTGATTAATGATTGGATCAAGGTTCTACACGTTACATGTTTTATTCTTGGATCCGACAAGTTAACTTGTTATAATTTTCTATTCAGTATATAAGGCCAATTTTTTATGGATATTTTGTGTTGTGATGGTTGGATATGATATTCATATGCTATATATGAATGATGGATCAGTGATTAGAGGTTTGACTATTAGATAAATAGATATTTTGTACTTGCATGGAACTATTCAAGCATTGTTGATGCTTTTTCTTAGTTCACCTTTGTAGATAAAATATTTTGTATGGAAGTGTGCCTCTAAGGGTTGTATACTCATTTTTTAATTGAGTAGTGAGCTCTAGGTTGTAATCCTAAATGCATGTGCATTCCCCTCATGTACTAAACCTTTAACATGATAACTTATTTCTTCAAAAGTAAATACTTGCGGGTTCCATCCCCACCATGATTTTTCCCTTAACCGGGTTTCTACGATAAAATTCACGGTGTTACTATGTTGTGGATTTTTTTTCCTTTGTTTTAGTTGCTTACTTTTAGTTATATTTGTTTTATAGTCATGAAATCAAGTTAAAAAAATTTCCAAGTGTTGGAATACTAATTCACCCCCTCCCCCTCTCAGTGTTCCTCAATCCTAACAATTTGTATTAGATATTTGGTCCTTAGAAGTCTTCTAACTTCTTGAGGAAGGTCCTGATGGAATATTTAATAGTTTCTAACAGTGCTTAGAGACAGCTGTTGATTGCATTTTAAGACATTGACAAATAAAATAATCATAACTTGGAGTTGGAAAATAAACTTAAGGATGCTGAAAGTTTCATTGAGAATCTAAAGGAACAATTGAACAAATCCATAGATAAGAGGAAATATCTTGTTAAACAATTGAAATAGAAAGATGATTCACAAACCTTGAAAGAAAAATCAAATGAATGTGAATGGATCACAAAAGATAGATAATATGAAGCATGAAATGAAAGCTATTGTAATGAAGATGACTAAGGAGATTGAAGCGAAGAAAACTATTGATAAAACCTTGAAGGATAAAGTTGAGGAATGCCATAGACTAAATTATGAAGTTGGAAAATTGCAGATCAATCTTCAGGAATCCAAACACAATGAGAAAGAACTTGAAAGATTCAATGAACTTCTTAGGAGTGAGATCGTTGTAGCTAATGAATTCAAAGCGAAGTTCAAATCTAGTTTGATGAAGCTTCATGTGCATCTTGAGTTTCAAAGACCTAAAGGAAATTATCAAAGACTTGGCTTTGATAAGGGAGAAAGTTATAGATCATGTGAGAAAATCAAATCATCTAAAAATTAGCCTGAAGAACCTAAGAAGACACCTACGATGCAATAAAATTTCAATGGAACAAGCTTTTTGTGTAACAAATTTGGTCCTAGAGTGAAGGAGTACAAACGCAGACCTAATGCCACATCATTTTATGGCTATTGTTACACTTGTTACAAATATGCACACAAATCAAATGAATGCAAATCAAAGATGAATAATTATGTGAACTAGAGGAACATAACCTGTTACAAATGCAAAAATTGGACATATTATGAAATAATGCAGATTAAGGACAAATCCAGTAAACAAAAGGTATGGAAATGTGACATGTTTCAATTTCCAAAATTTTGCTCATATTGCTAGGAATTGCAAATACAATAATGTAGAAGGTTTGATAGAAAGGAATAGTGTGCAGAATGATAAAGGAAAACATATTATCAATGTTGATGAAGTTAGGGAGGAAATGAGAAAGACGTTGGTTAGAAAAAAACTTATATATGCTATTGGAAAGATCACACCAGATTATAGTGTGAATATCTCATCAACAAATAAATTAGGTCATGTACCTAAGGGGTAGTATTTATTATAAATTCTTACCATACAAAGAATCTAAAGGATCAGAAGAAGCAATCTATGGAATTAGATGAAGAGTTGAATTTAAATCATAATGAAACTAATTTGGTAGATTATGATCAGATATTGAGGATCACAACAAAATTTTGATTATTGGTTATATGCAACTTTTTAAGCTAGGGTTATATGCATTTATTGAGATTAATTTTTAAGGCATGCGAAGACTTAAAATAGAATTTTGTGACATAATTTGGTACTGTGTTATCTAGAGAATGAGCTTATAGAGAGATTAGAAGAGGTTTGTGATAAACATAAATTTTTACCATTAGTATGCAATGAGAAAACAAGTTTTTTAAACCATCGGTTACACTACACAAAAAGTGAGGTTTTCAGTTCAAACCAAAAATGCTAAGCAAGGAGAAAACCGACAACACAATTTTGCAGTGTACACCGAAAGTGCAAACCAAAGATGATAAAGAGGAACCTGATAGTGGAACCCAATGAGAAGATACAGTGCAAACTGAGAGAAAAGACAAAGAGCAACTTGATAGATAGTTCAACTAAGAACACTAAAAGACAGTCAAACTAACTTTAGAGAAAACTGAGCATCAGACACCAAAAGTTAGTTACATCCTAAAAAAAGTGGATCTGACTTCCACGTCAGATAAAATAGATATATTTTATTTATAGAGTCTTGAATTGTTTTAAAACCATTACTTAAGGGACAAGAAACATTATTGTAATTGTTTTAATCAGTCTAACTAATTAAAAACATGCAGACTAGGAGATCAAGGTCAAGTTATAAGCCTTTGATCATAGAGTTAGTATTGTTATACATGAAACTAAATTAGGTAAATTTATCTTATAAATTGATGTTATAATCATTCATTATGATGGATGAGAGGATGAATGTAGCCAACGAGCACATATATGGATCAGACTGAAAGTTTCAAGAAGAAGAACAAAAAAAGATGAAATTGGTTATCAAGAACCAAGAATAGAGATTACCGAGCAACAAAGGTATTAATCAATCACAATAGGTGATAAATTTATACATGTGAATTATAATGGATCTGTAATTAGAAATTTTTAGATTGCATACACTCAGGTCAATGAGTATTTTTGTCTGCATTCTAACAAGTGTAGAAAATGGAAGAAATCTTTTCAAGGAAGGTGGATTTAACAATCCTATTGTAAATCTCTTAACCAAGTGCACACTAAACAATGTTGCTAAAGCTCTTACCATAGTAGGCCTTAATAAGTCTCCACATAATACTCCTAACAGGGTAGATCATCAGAAGTGATCAAATTGTAAGCCTTAACCGACCCCTTCCAATCTGTAGATAGTGAAGTTTTTGTGGGTGCCATCCCCACCACATTTTTTTTACCTTCTGACAGGGGTTTTCTGTGTTACCATATCTTTTTTTATGATTCAATTACTTTTATGAATGTTTCTAAGAATGTTTACATGTTTTATTAAGTTAAAGAATTGATATATCTTACACAAAGATAGTATAGAACATATGGTTGGTTACACAATTGATTACACAATGGATAAAGGTTAAAAAAGATAAAAGTTTTAGAGGTACTGATCCACCCCTCCCCTCTTAGTACACACTTCCCATTATTGCCAACAATTGGTATAAGGGCTAGAAATCTTATTTGGAAAGCTTAAAGAATTAAGAGAAAAGATCATACAATGGAGAAGTACAGACTTGACAAAAGTATTGAGAATCAAAAGCTAAAAATTTAGATCTTCTATGAGAAGTATAAAGAAGCTAGAATCAAGATGAGATAGCTGGTAGATGAAAGAAATATTATGGCATCTTTCTGTAATGAAACAAATGACCTAGAAGAAGAGATACCAGATCTATTTGAGTCTTCAGGATCTACTACAAGAAAAGAATCAGATACATCAGAGGAAAGCATCACAAGATTAAATGAAATTAATCAACATATGGTTGGACAAGTGAAATCTCTACAAATCAGCCAAGAGACATAGATGGTTAGAATGATTTATGTCATGAACAATGCTAGACAAGATGAGAAAGAAAGAACACTAGCCATTGATAAAAGACGAAAGACTACTAAAAAGATACAAGAGAAAGAGTTAGAAATACAAAGATTTACGGAACATCACCATCAGATTACAAATCAAATTATTCTTATGAGTCAAGAGGAAAACATAATGAATGTAGAACTCATTGAAATAATATAAGCTATTGGTGAGATAAGGGAAAAAAATGAGAAACTAAAACAAGAAATAAGAATTCAATAGCAACTTAATGAAATTATCAAGAGAGCTGAAGAAAGCAATAAAATAATAGATGATTTTCTTGATGGACAAAGGGGAGCCAAAAACAACACTGGAATAGGCTATACTGAGAATGGAGAATAACCTAATCAAGATGATCCAAAGAATGTCTATGCAAATCCAAGACCAAAAAGGCTGACATGCAATCACTGTGGAAAGCAAGGCCACACATCAAATGTTCACAGGAGCAAAATGAAAGGTATTCCTAAATCTACATCTTCATTCATAGGAATTTGTTATAAATGTAACAAGAAAGGACATAAAGCATATGAGTGTAAGTCTGAAATGAAACAACCAAAGAAGGAAACCTACATGGACAAATATTGTCCTACTTGTAAAATGCATGGGCACACAACTCTTGAATGCTGGAAGAAGAAAAAGCAAGCATGGAAGCCTAAAGGTCAAGAATCTGTCTATCAACGGAATAGAGTCGGTAACTAGTATGTATGGGATTACAAGAATTGGTAAAATTGTATAACATGTGGAAGATTTGGTCACATTGCTGAAAACTATATGAGACAATGGACAATAAAGAATAGAGGCTAGACAAACCCCGGAATGGCAGGTTTACACTGTCATAAAGTCGGTCATCTCAAAAAGGACTGCAGAGACCAAATGACATAGACCTGCACCTTTTCCAATGGAAACACCATTGAAGACATCAGAAAGATGAGAAACAAAATGTGGAGGAAAGCTACAAACAATGATGAAGCTGGACTAAGAAATGCAAATGGTGACACCTTATCCAATGGATCTGGTGACATCACCACCCCCACCTAAGTAGAACAAGTATGGAACTGCATTATACCAAGTTACATTTTGCATCAGTTCCATTATACATAGTTAATATACCAAATCAACATGATTATAGATGCACTATGGTATTACTTGTTATGATTCTGTGAAAACTATTTCATCGGTCAATACATACCAAAATGAATCGGTATACATATAAAGCTAAGTTTTCTTCACTTACTGAGAATCGTCAGTTAACATGTAAAAGCTAAAGTTGCTAATGTAAACCAAGATCCATCGGTAATCATATGATTTGACAAAGTTGTCTTTTCCAAAAACTGAAACCCTTTGATAAAAGAAACAAGTTAAAAAG
This sequence comes from Thuja plicata, assembly GCA_018584345.1. NCBI lineage: Eukaryota > Viridiplantae > Streptophyta > Pinopsida > Cupressales > Cupressaceae > Thuja > Thuja plicata. The sequence goes on from MU225388.1 coordinate 1,355,971, forward strand.
CTGCCCCAAACCATCGCGTTGTCACCAAGAGGGAAGTTAGTGTTTTACCTGACAACTCCGTCTTCACACACCAAGGAGTGGTTGAGAATTAATGAATCAAATTAGGGAAAAGTATATAAATAGATGACAGAAGGGTTTCATTTCTCACCAATGATTTGAGCGAAGCGACTAGAGAAAAACTAGATCAAGAAGCAACAACATTGCAGAGCGACTCCAACCCAATTCACAACACTCCAAGAAGATCAGTTACAACTACAAAGGTTAAAGTAAGTACCAAGCATAACCAAAAAATTTGTTTATCATTTACATAAAATCCCTAATGTTAGAGACAATGATGACCACATCAAGAACTGCTAAGAAGAAGAGTATTAAAAAGAACAAGGTAAAACTTATCAAGAACAACACCTATTAGGAACCACATTACAAGATTTGTCCAAAAGTTGCCTCACAACCTGACAATGCTAGAGCATTCTCAAGAATACTAGCTAGGTTTTTTCTTGTCAAAGATGTGCAAGCATACATACATTTCAAGATTGCAAAGATTGGAGACCTGGAGGTTGAGCAAGCTTTCAAGAAGCTATGCAAAGATGATGACACTATCAAAGAAGAGAAAAAACACATTAAAGTGAAAGGGCTCACAAATCCCCTATGGTTCTTGAAGGAATTCAAGACCGAGTGGATTCAGTTAGTACCAAGTAGGATCCATGACCGAAAGCTATGGATGGATGAGAATAAACAGATAACATGAGATGTTATTCATGTTGTCATTGGTTATCCAATAACCGATAAGGTAAAGGTATTGAAGCACCCGCCTAAGGCTAACATTGAGAAGAACACAAGAGAAAAATGTGATGGAAGAGGACTTAAGGTATCCACCATTATAGATGATGAGCTAGAATTTGGAGCATGTGTCTTAGGACACAATTTCTTTCAGGCTATCAGGATGAACAACATTGCATCAAGAGTAGTGGATAAAGCCTACAAGATTGTCAAGAAGGGAACTCAGTTGGATATATCAAAACTTCTACTCAAGTAGTTAGAAGAGAACTTGAAGACAATCAAAAATGCAAAATCAAATTCATGTAATTTTGGTTCACTCATCATGTACATATTATTCTACTTCCAATAATCTTTACCATCAATAGGAAATGTGCAATGGGACACAACAAGACCAATGACCATTCAGATTAGTGAGTTTATAAAGTCACTAGGAGATAACTTTGAGTTAGTAATGGATGAATACTTTGTTGGATTCAAGGAGAGAATGAAGAAGAGAGTAAGGATCTCTGAATAGTTGATTGAAAAATTCAAGACTAATATATGTTTGATGGTAGACATTGACTTCACATACATCAAGCCAGTTATACCAAGGACAACATGGCTATCTCCACTTGACTATGAAGTGAACATAGACCAAGCATCTAATGCAATTGATGCATTAATAAAGGAGCCAATAGATAAATCAAAACCCAAGTTCGGAACATATGAAGAAGCCAAAGAAAGAATCAAAACGGGTTTGATTGTGAAGGAGATTGACATGAAGAAGGATAAGATGGTCAAGAAATTAAAGAAGAGATTGTTCGTTATAGAAGAAGAAACCAAAAATAAAGAGGAAACTAAGGGACAGTCACCCATTGGTGAAGCTGAGAAGGAGAGTGACTCAGAGTCAAAAAATTCATATACACCATTACCTCCACCAGCTAAGAAGCCTAGGACTACAACTGCTACAAGGACAAGGATTCAAACAGCTAAGGACACAAGTCCTTCACCATTGAAGAAAGCTTAAATAAGGACCTATAAGAGGAAAAATGAAACACAGAAAAGAGGGCCAACTAAAAGAAGAAAGTTCATCAGAACTAAGGAGGACGTTGAGGAAACCAAATAGGATAAAATTGTTCAAAAGGAAAATAATAAGATACCTAAAACAGTTGATGAAGTTGTTGGAGATTTAATTCTGAACAGTTGATTGATTATATGTTTGTCATTGATAACAACATATAATACATAGCAGTACTTCTGTATGTACTTATCCATATGATGACATGAAGACCAGCATGGATAGATACATGTTGCTAACATGTTTATGATGCCATGTTCATACTAGTAGACTCAGATATGAAGTTTCAATAAAGATATGTAACTCTGTTATTGACGATGACAGTTCTGGAGTATTAACAGTTTAAGGCCGACATATGTAACATGTTGATGAATTTGCACCTATCTTCAGGATATGCATGTGTATATTCATGATGAGCTATGAGTTGTTGATATTAATCTAAACATGCCAAAAAAATTTCAAGAAGATTACAAAATTATGATTAAATTGGTGAAGCCAACTTAGTGAAGCAACGCGTCTATTCAGCATTAACTTGCGCGGTTGTAATTATGCTTGTGCGCTTAGTAGAGCTGACAAGGATGTTAAAAAGATTTGTCTAATAGGTCCCATGATCTCATATTTGGTTTATGTATTTATACAAGGTCATTTGTGACAAGAAGAGTTGCGAAAGCCAGAGATTGACAAGCAGAGCAGAGTATTGATACAGCAGAGCTATATTTATCATATGTTGATAATATAAATGTTTATGTTGAAGCATTCAAAATATAGATTAGATTATTATATTTCTTTACAAAAGGTTAAAGCATCGGTGCATAAAAGGAACTGATCAGACAAGAAGTGTCAAAGAAACATTTCATTTCATTGGTATAGTGTGTATCAATTATCCAGAAGGTTGTAGCCTTCACCTCTTGGATAGTGAGTCCTTTGGATAGTGAGTCCTCCACCCCTCATAGGGTTATTGTAAAAGACTCCTAACATGGTCCGACCCTTAACCAGGTCAACTATACTACTGCATTGTATTGTACAACTCCTAACAGGGTTGAAGAATCTTTTAACAGGGATTACTATAAATAGTATAGTTCTTTGTGGGTACTAATTCCCACCGGGGTTTTTACCATTTGGTTTCCCTGTAACCAAATTGATGTGTTGTGTAATGTGTTATCTGAATGTGCATTTAATTTATATCGATCTAGATTAATAAGTACAAAATATTTGAAGTTACTAATAACTGATTCACCCCCCCCCCTCTCAGTTATCTATAAAGTATTCTAACAATTGGTATCAGAGCCAAGTGCCTTGGAGAAGAAGCCTAATAGCTTAAGGTAGATCAAGATGTCTTACTTCAGAAAAGACAGCCCTAAGTTTGATGGAGAGAACTATTTGGATTGGAAGAACAAAATGATAACACATCTTCAATGCATTGGATTTGAGATCTTTGAGATTGCTACACAAGAGGTTGAAATTCCATCTCTGAAAGACCTTGCAAAGGATGATGCTACTAGAAGATAGAAGGAAACATTTACCAATAATGCAATTTCCAAAGAAGCCCTAATCAGTGCCTTATCTGACAGTGAATTTTCTGAAATCAAGAAGATTGAAAGAGCATATATCATATGGAAATATTTAGAAGACATGTTTGAAGGAGATGTTCAAGCAAAAAATGCACGCAGCAAGACATGGAACAAGAAATACAATAGTCTTGAGATGTTACCAGAAGAAAACATTAGATCTTATAATCAGAGGATAAATGAAGCAGTATATGGAATGAGAAACAATGGAGGAGAAATTTTAGAAGAAGATATAATGGACAAGTTGTTAACTACCTTGACATCAAACTATGATAACAAGATTAGCATTCTAGAGGAAACTATGCATTTCTCACAAGACTTCAAGAGAGAGACTTTAATCAGCAAAATCTCTGCATTTGAGATATCAAGATTGAAGACTGAACCTAAGAATGAAACAGCCTTCAAAGTTTCAATCCACGGTAAGAAATCCTCACACATCTCTAGTCATAATGAGAATGAAGAAACTAATGAAGAGCTATAAGAAATAATTTCCATGATTTCCAAGAAAGAAAAGAAAGGAAAAGGAAAGTATGAAGGAAAACTTCCATTCAAGTGTTTTTCATGTAATAAGATTGGTCACTTTGCATCTACGTGTCCCACAAGAGTCAAGAAGTTTAGATCTATTAACAAACCTAAATATAGGAAGGAATGTTACCATGTTGAAGAAGGTGTAACTGATGAAGCTTCAGGAGAGATGAAATTGGATTCATTGCCCTTGAAGACATGGAAAGGTTGCTCGAAGATATGGACATTAAAGATAAAGAAGAAAATCATGAATTAGCCTTAATTTCCAAAATAGATGTCAGAACTGATTGGATCATTGACAGTGGATGCTCACATCACATGACAGGTGACAAAGACAAATTTGTTCATCTAGAGAAGTACAAAGGTGGTATGGTTAGATTTGGAGATAACACTCCTAAAACTATCATAGGCAGAGGTTCCATCACCTTGGATGGAAAGAATAAGATAGATGATGTTCTATATGTTGATGGATTACATCATAACTTGTTGAGTGTTGGACAGCTACTTGACAAAGGCTATCATTTGGAGATTAAAGACAACAAGTGCATCATTAGCAACAAGGATGGAGACATGATTGCATCAGGCTTTAAAACAAAAGGTAATGTTTTTCAGCTTAATTATGATGTAAGTTTTTTTGTTGCAAAAGTGGATGACATTTGGTTATGGCACAAGAGACTTTGTCATATCAACTTTGATAATATAGTAAAGATCAGTAATAAAAAGGTAGTTAGAGACCTACCAAGCATTGCAAGACCAATTGATACAATTTGTAGGCACTGTGTTATGGGTAAACATGTAAGGAGTTCCTTCAGAAGCAAGCAGACCTCAGCTAAAAACAAGTTGGACTTAGTACATACAGATTTATGCGGTCCTACTCAACCAAGATCATACCATGGTGAAAGGTACTTTATTTTGTTTGTTGATGATTTTTATAGGATGATGTGGGTTGCTTTCTTAAAAGGGAAGTCAGAAGCCTTTGAGAAGTTCAAAATATTCAAAGCTAAGGTTGAGAATGAATTTGGACTAAAACTGAAATGCTTACGATCAGATAAAGGAGGAGAATTCACCTCTGACCAGTTTTATGACTACTGTGAAGAACATGGAATAAAAAGGCAAGTGAGTGCCCCCAGAACACCTTAGAAAAATGGAATTACAGAAAGGAGAAATAGGATTATACTTGATACAACGTGCACCATGATGATTGAAGGAAAAGTCACACACACCTATTGGAGATATGCAATGAACACAGCAGTGTATACTATCAACAGAACACAATTGAGACCAGGCATGGACAAGACACCCTATGAACTTTGGTTTGGTAATGTACCTACAGTAAAATATTTCAGAATATTTGGCAGCAAGTGCTACATCAAAAGGGATGACAGTATTGGCAAGTTTGATGCTAGAAGTGATGAAGGTATTTTTCTTGGTTACTCTACTAAAAGAAAAGATTACAGATGTTTCAATTTGAGATTAAAGAAGATAATTGAAAGCACGCATGTTAAGATTGATGAGAAGTTTATGATTCAAGAGAGGTACTATGAATATGCACCCTTGATTGAAGAAGAACCTAGACCTAACAGTAAAGATACTATGATTGAAGAAATGTTTGATTGCATTGATGTCTCATGAAATGACCCTGATTCGTGCAATGAAGAACAACAGACAACAGAGGAAGAGGCCACACCTAAGGTTCCTAAGTTTACATCCAGATACCACTCTAAGAATGATATCATTGGAGATCAGAGCAGAAATGTTTTGACCGGATCAAAAGCAAAGAGCCTAGCATTGGATGAAGAGGTATGTTTACTTTCACAGATTGAACCTTTAAGTGTTGAAGATGCTTGTAATAACTCTGATTGGCAAAATGCAATGAAAGAAGAACTAGATTAGATAATCAAGAATGACACATGGGAATTGGTTCCTAGACCAAGTGATAAAAATGTGATTGGAACAAAGTGGATTTTCAAAAACAAAATGAATGAAGAAGGTACAATAATAAGAAACAAAGCAAGATTAGTATGTAAAGGATATGCGCAGAGAGAAGGAATAGACTACATTGAAACATTTGCCCCTGTGAGCAGACTGGAAGCCATAAAATTATTTTTGGCATATGCAACATTAAAAGACTTTAAAGTTTATCAAATGGATGTCAAATCTGCCTTTTTGAATGGTGACTTAAAAGAAGAAGTCTACATAGAACAGCCTGAAGGATTTAACCTTTTAGATAGACCAGACATGGTATGCAAACTGAAGAAAGCACTTTATTGACTTAAACAGGCCCCAAGAGCTTGGTATAAGAGACTAGATGGTTATCTCACCAAGATTGGATTCAAGAAAGAAGCAGCAGATTGCAACTTGTTCACAAGAGAAACACCTGATGGATTACTATTAGTTGTCATATTTGTTGATGACATTATCATTGGAGGTAATAACAATCTTAGTATAACATTTGCAAAAGAAATGCAGAATGAATTTGAAATGACCTTGATTGGTCCTATTAAATACTTTTTAGGACTAAATTTAAATCAGACAGATAAAGGAATATTCATTAATTAGTCAAAATATGTGAAAGAAATATTTAAAACTTCCAAGATGGAGGATTGCAAGCCAGTATGCACTCCTATGATCACAGGAAGTAAACTTTCAAAAGATGATGACTCCACAGTAGTTGATAAAACATTGTACAAATCTATGATTGGAAAGCTTATTTATCTAACTCAATCAAGACCTGACATATCTAATGCAGTTGGCATTGTTGGAAGATTTGCAGCTGAACCCAAGCATAATCACCTAATGGAAATCAAGAGAATATTCAGATATCTTAAGGGAACTATAGATTATGGTTTGTGGTATCCTAAATCAGAAAATACACAACTTCATGTGTATACTAATGCAGATTGGGTAGGTTGTATTGATGACTAGAAAAGCACTTTAGGAGGAGTAGTATTTCTTGGAGAAAAGTTGGTGTCTTGGACAAGCAAGAATCAAAATTGTATTTCTCAGTCAACAGCACAGGCAGAATACATTGCAGCAGCACTGAATTGTACAACAATTATTTGGATCAAGTAGATGGTCAAAGACTTTGGTATTCAAGTTGACTATCCTATTGTTATTCATTGTGGTAACACCAATACTATTAACATGTCTAAGAACCCTATGATGCACACAAAGACAAAACACATAGAGATCAAGTACCATTATCTGAGAGAAAAAGTTGTAGAAAAGGAAGTAACATTGGACTATGTAAACACAAAAGATCAGATAGCAGAAATTTTCACAAAGCCTTTAGCAAAGGATACTTTTGAGTATCTAAGGGAGAAGTTAGGAGTAATTCCCTCTCCTAAGTCTGATTAGAAAAAGTAACAAGTACATTAGTCCTGTGTGACTGATGAATGGTTGACTACTCTAATTCTGGAGTAGTACCTGAGCTTAATAGTTTAAGGCGCCCTTTGCCATTGATGTCAATGGGGGAGTATATAAAAATAAAAACAAAACAAACAAGGAATACATACAAGGAGCTTACACTATGGGGGAGTAAAGGAACACAGTAGGGAAGCATGACAATGGGGGAGTATTCAGAAAATACACAGTACATGAAACTACAGCAGTGTAGATGAATCTTTGTTGAGGATATCGAGAAGATTGTATTAGAAAGAAGACACCATGAACAGAAGTTGTTTTTATATCATATGTTGCCATCAATGCCAAAGGGGGAGATTGTCAGATATTTGATTCTGAATAGTTGATTGATTGTATGTTTGTCATTGATAACAACATATAATACACAACAGTACTTCTGTATGTAATTATCCATATGATGACATGAAGACCTATGTGGATAGATACATGTTGCTAACATGTTTATGATTCTATGTTCATATACACAGACTCAGATATGAAGTTTCAATAAAGATATGTAACTTTGTTATTGACGGTTACAGTTCTGGAGGATTAACGGTTTAAGGCCGACGTACGTAACATGTTGATCAAGTTGCACCTATCTTTAGGATATGCATGTGTATATTCATGATGAGTTATGAGTTTTTTATATTAATCTAAATGCACCAAACACATTTCAAGAAGATTACAAAATTATGATTAAATTGGTGAAGCCGACTTAGTGAAGCGACGCGTCTATTCAACATTAACTTGTGTGGTTGTAATTATGCTTGCGCGCTTAGTAGAGTCAACAAGGATGTTAATAAGAGTTGTCTAACAGGTCCCATGATCTCATATTTGGTGTGTGTATTTATACAAGGTCATTTGTGACAAGAAGAGTTGAGAAAGCCAGAGATTGACAAGCAGAGCAGAGTATTGATACAGCAGAGCTATATTTATCATATGTTGATAATATAGATGTTTATGTTGAAGCATTCAGAATATAGATTAGATTATTATATTGCTTTACAAAAGGTTAAAGCATTGGCGCATAAAAGGAACTGATCAGACAAGCAGTGTCAAAGCAATAGTTCATTTCATTGGTACAGTGTGTATCAATTATCCAGAAGGTTGTAGCCTTCACCTCTTGGACAGTGAGTCCTCCACCCCTAATAGGGTTATTGTAAAATACTCTTAATAGGGTCTGACCCTTAACCAGGTCAACTATACTACTACATTGTATTGTAAAACTCCTAAAAGGGTTGAAGAATCTTTTAACATGGATTACTATAAATAGTATAGTTCTTTGTGTGTACTAATTCCCACCGGGGTTTTTACCATTTGGTTTCCTCATAACCAAATTTAGGTGTTGTGTAATGTGTTATTTGAATGTGCATTTAAGTTATATCAATCTAGATTAATAAGTACAAAATATTTGAAGTTACTGATAACTAATTCACTCCCCCCTCTCAGTTATCTCTGAAGTATTCTAACAGAAGTGTGTGCCTTAATTATCAAATTAGGTACAGTCAATGATAGAAAGATTAAGAAATGGCTGACATTGGATCCCTTGGATCAAAATAAGATTGAGGAGGAAATCATAAAGATGGTGTACATATTCAAATACCTCCCAATACAACTAGAAGATAATATGCCTAAATAAATTCAAGATCGGTTATCAGCAAGATGGACATTTGCCTTGCACTCTAAGAAAGAAATCAGAGAAAGAGCCCTAGTATCAGTCATGCCTCCCAAATAAAAAATGGAGGAGATAAAAGAAATCATGAAAAATTACTCTAAATGGTTCTCACCAAAGTTGAGAGCCTACCAAGTTCTCCAAGGACACTTACTGGACCTAGACAGAAAGCGTGAAGCAGAATGGAGAAAGATACTTGATATTCCTAAAAAGAATACAAGTCCCGAGAAACAAAAATCTCCTACCGAAACTCAATAGACCAAGGAAGATCAAGCTACACAAAGCACTGAACCAATCACTATCACTTATGTAGAATTGGAAACTGCATGCAACAAGAATATGGATGTTGCAGATGAGACATGGTCAGACAATACTATGGATAATATAGTTATTGACATCACCGATGATCCTGCAAATGAAATTTAGAAAGATGAATATGTCACTATTGTCAAGGACCATATCGACAAACAAGACACTATAATTGATGTTGCACAAGTACACATATTGAGCCAAATGCCACTATTGATTCAAGAAATCAATATTATCTCACACAAGGAGAAGACCCCCGAGCCTGATGTAAGCATACCCGAGGACAAGGGTAATGAAGAGAAAAAAGATACATCTGAAGAAAAGAAGGACACAACCGATGAACAAAATGTCATCGGTGAAGAACAAAAAGATGCAGATACCACCGAGAAAGATGTACAAATGAAAGATGTTGATGAAGTGCAAAAAGAGAAGGATGAGCTAGAAAAGACAGTTGATACCATGCCAAAGGACATAAAAGGTGAAGTTGTAGAAACAGCAAAGGTTGATAAGGAGATGTCCTCAAATAACTGACATGCAAACATCGAGCAGAAAGAAAAAGGTACAACTCCACAAAATCCATCTAGTAGCACATCAGACCAAGTAGAGAAGTTGGCTATGGTTCTGCATACATGTGGAACACAAAAGAAGAAGAAGAAAACAAAGAAGAAAAATTTGGAAGTCACACTAGATAAAATAATAGATAAACTGAAATGTGACCCAACAACATTAGACTTTGAATCTCTCTAAGAGCATGGAGAAATCTTCCAAAGGAAAGCTTTGCAAGAGAAGCTTAAGAAGAGACACCAAGATTCATTGGTATTGGAGAACACTAGGGATATCTTGAGTCAGATAGTTCCCAAAATTGATTTTTATCACAATGCCCCCATTCTAGATCAAATTTCTGCACTCATCAAAGCCATCACAACACAAAATGTTGATGCAAAAAAGGAAATTGAGGATCGAGCAGAGCAGAAATTTCAATACAAATTGTCAGAAAAGATCAGCCAAGAAGTGGCAGAGAATAAGGTAAAGCTTTCAAAATTATCAGATCAATTAGATCCAATCATAAATTAAAAAATTTCCTTAATACAAAAGCTATGCACTTTAGAAAAGTTTACTGAGGACAACAATGACGAGATAGAAAAGATCAAATCCAATCTAACTGCAAGTGCACAAAGTATAACCATTGATGGAAATGTAATTAAATTGCATTATGAGAAGATTATTGAGATAAAACTGTTAAGATAGGAACTTTGGGAAGCAAAGTCACAATTCAAAGAGGAGGTTAACGAGATTCAGTACATACTATTATCAAACCTCACACTTCTACAGACTCACCTAAGTTCAGCTAGGAAAATTATTGCCACCCCTGAGATGTCTATAGAAGAAAACATCTATGACATGCATGCACAGATCACATTGGAGAATATGGCTCTTGATCACTTAAAGGAGAAATGGGAGAAGATGATGGAGGAAATGAAGTCCTCACACTCATATTTTTGATAAGCTATAGGTATACACCTTTTCCCTTACTATCAAAAAAGGGGGAAAAGTAAATTGATATGAAAAAAGATCAATAAAAAGGGGAAAGGAAAAGGAAAAGGATAATATAGCACAAAGGAGAAAAGGATGAGATAGTGTACATACATACTATACTATACCGGCATATGCATAGGGGGAGTCATGAAATGACTAAGGTATATATATGGTGTTCATACTATAAATTTTTATAGTATTCTGCACATATCAGTTTTTGATACTAATGTCAAATGGGGAGATTGATAAACATAAAGTTTTTCCATTAGTATGCAATGATAAAACAAGTTGTTTAAACCATCAGTTACACTACACCAAAATTTAGGTTTTCAGTTCAAACCAGAAATACTAAGCAAGGAGAAAATTGATGACACAGTTTTGCAGTGTACACTAAAAGTAAAAATTGAAGATGATAAAGAGGAACCCGATGAGAAGATATAGTGAAAACCAAGAGTACAGACAAAGAGAAACCTAACAAACAGTTCAACTAGGAACACTTAAAGACATTCAAACTAAATTTAGAGAAAATCGAGCATCAGACACCGAAAGTCAGTTACATACCAAAAAAGCGGATCTAACTTATGATGACATTAATTTTCCATTAGTATGAAAACAACACTTTCGGTAAGCATACACCGAAAGACATGACAAAGAGTAAACTGAAAATTAGATTTAAAGAGATCACCAAAAACTGCTAAGTACAAAGAGAACCCACGACACAATTTTGTGTGTACACCGAAAATGAAAATTTAGAAGGATAAAGAGGAACCTGACGTGTAGGATATAGTGAAAACCCAGAGAACAATTCAAGAAAGGAACCTGAGAGATAGTCAACTGACTTTAGAACATAACCGACCGTCAGAAACTGAGATTTAGTTGCAACCCGCAAAAAGTGGATCTGACTTCCACGTCAGATAAAATAGTCTTTTTCTATTTATAGAATCTTGATTTTTTTTAAAACCATTTCTTTAGGGACAAGAAACATGAATGTAAGTGCTTTAATCAGTCTAACTTTTTTAAAACACATAGACTAGGAGATCAAGGTAAAAGTTGTAAACCTGATCTTAGAGTTAACATTGTTTTTTGTGAAACTTGACGATGTCAATCCATCTTATAAATAGATGATGCAATCATTCATTATACATGTGTGAATATGGAAGAGAGGACGAATGAATCCTACGAGCACATCTATGGATCAGATTGAAATTTTCAAGAACTAGAATAGCAAAAGGTGAACTTAGTTAGCAAGAACCAAGAACAGAGGCAACCGAGAATCTGAGGTATTATTCAATCACATTAGGTGATAATATTATTCATGCAAACTTAAATGGATCTGTATCAAAAATAGGAGATTGAATTTACCAGGTCAAATGGTAATTTCCTATCATTCTAACAAGTGGAGAAAAGTGTAAAAATCCTTTCAATGAAGGTGGATTTAATAGTCCAACTATAAATCTCTTAACTGAGTGCACACTCAACAGTGTTTCTAAAGCTCTTAACTAAGTAGAATTTAACAGGTCTCCACAGATACTCTTAACTGGGTAGATTATCAGAAGTGATCAAATTGTAAGCCTTAATCGGCCCCTTCCAATCTACAGATAGTGAATATTTTGTGGGTGCCATCCCCACTGCAATTTTTACTTCCTTACATGAGTTTTCTACGATATCATATCTTGTATTATGTGTCAATTACTTTCATGAATGTTTCTATGAATGTTCACATGTATGTTAAGTTTATGAATTGATATAACTCACATCAAGATAGTATAGATCATATGGTTGGATATACAATTGATTACACAAAGGTTAGTTGGTTAAAGGATACAAAAAATTTAGAGGTATTGATTCACCCCTCCCCTCTTAGTACACACTTCCCATTAATTCCCACAATTGGTATCAGAGCTAAGTCTCTTCTTTGGAAAAGCTTAAAGGCTTAAGAGAAAAGATCATATAATGAAGAAGTATAGACTCGAAAAGAATATTGAAAATAAGAAGATAGAAATTCAGATGTTCTATGAGTAGTATAAAGAAGCTAGAATCAATATGAGACAGTTGTTAAATGAAAGAAAGATTATGGAATTTTTCTATAATGAGACAGATTATCATGAGGAAGAGATACCAGATTTCTATGAGTCTTCAGGATCAACTACAAGCAAATTATTAGACACATCAGAAGAAAGCATCACAAGCCTAACTGAAATCAATCAACATCCAGCTGGACAAGTTAAATCTCTGCAAATCGGTCAAGAGACACAGATGGTAAGGATGATTGATGTCATGAACAATGCTAGACAAGTTGAGCAAGAAAGAACACTAGCTATTGATGATAGAAGAAAGATTACAGAAAAGCTACAAGAGAAAGAATCTGAAATACAAAGACTTACAGAGCATCACCATGAGATTACAAATCAGATTATTCTTATGAGTCAAGAGGCAAATAGAATAAATGTTGAACTCATTGAAAGAACAGAAGTTATCAGTGAGCTAAGGGATGAAAATGAAAAGTTGAAACATGAAATAAAAATTTAGTAGAAGCATAATGAAATTATCAAGAAAGATGAAGAAAGCAATAAAAGAATGGATGATTTACTTTAAGGATGATGAAGAGTCAACAACAACACTAGTCTAGGTTTTACCAAGAATGGAGAATCATCAAATAAAACTAATCCAAAGAATGTCTACAAAAATCCAAGAACAAGAAATCTTACATGCAATCACTGTGGAAAGCAAGGCCACACATCAAATGTATGCAAAGGAAAAATGAAAGGTATTCCTAAATTGACATCTTCATTCATAGGATTTTGTTATAAATGTAACAAGAAAAGACATAAAGCATATGAATGTAAGTTTGAGATGAAACAACCAAAGAAAGGAACCTACATGGATAAATATTTTCCTACTTGAAAAATGAATGGGCACATAACTCTTGAATGCTGGAAAAAGAAAAAAGCAATCGTGGAAGCCTAAAAGTCTAGAAACTCCCTATCAACCGAAAAGAGTCAGTAACTAGTATGTATGGGATTACAAAACTTGGAAAAATTGTACAACCTATGGAAGATTTGGTCACATTGCTACAAACTGTATGAGACAGTGGACTAGAAAGTGTAGAGGCTGGACTAACCCCAGAATGACATGCTTACACTGTCATAAAGTTGGTCATCTCAAGAAAGACTAAAGAGACCAAATGACAGAGACAAGCACATATCCCTATGAAAATACCATTGAAGACATCTGGAGGGAAAGAGACAAAATGTGGAGAAAAGCTTCAAACAATGATGAAGTTTGACCAAGCAATGCAAATGGTGACACCCCATCCAATGGATCTAGTGACATCACCACCCCCACCTAAGCAAAACAAGTAAGTATGGAACTGCATTACCCCAAGTTATTGTTTTACATCAGTTCCATAATATGTTGATAAAATGCCAAATTAGCATAAGTAAAGATGCATCATGGTATTACTTGTTAAAATATGTGATAACTATGCTATCGGGCATACATACCAAAATTCGTCGATATACACTCAAATATAAAAAAATGCTACACTTACTGAGAAGCATCGGTTAACATAAGAAAGAAAAGTTGCTAGTGTAAACCAAGCCTCGTCGGTAATCAACAAAAGAGAACAAGTTTCATGCAACACTGAAACCCGTTGGTAAAGGCAAGAGGTATAACGACTACACCAAAACATTGTATTAACACCAAAAAGGGAAGTTAATGTATTAACCGAGGAACACCATCTTTGCACATCGAGGAGTTGGTAAGGATTAATGACACACTTTTTAGGTCAAACAGCTATAAAAAGGTGACAAAATGGTCTCATTGTTCACCATGACCAGAGCAGAGCGATAAGAGCAATTTTTGTGAAAACAATGACAAGATCACAGAGCGACATCAAATCAACCACCAGCACTCCAAAGTAGATCAAAAATCACTATTGGTGTAAACAGTAAGTTCTACAACAACCGAAAACCCTATTTCATGCATTTCATAGAAATCCCTAAATCTAGAAAAATGGTCACAACTTCAAGAACTGTGAAATTGAAGAGCACCAAGAAGGATGAGTTTAATCTCATCAAGAATTCAGCATGTGAGGAGCCACACTACAAGATTCATCCTGAGGTTGCTTCACAACACGACGATGCTGGAGCATTCTCATGAATACCAACTAGGGTTTTGCTCGTCGAAGATGTGCGAGCATTCATACACTGGAAGATTGCAAAAATTGGTGATTCAGAGGTAGAACAAGCTTATAAGAAGCTATGAAATGAAGATAGAACATTAAAAGATGATCATAAACATATAGAAGTGAAAGGGCTCACTAATTCCCTATTATTCCCAAAGGTCTTCAAAACTAAATGGATTTGGTTAGTACTGAGCTGAATGCACAATCACAAAATATGGCTGGATGAACCAAATATGATAACCCGAGATGTTATCCATGTAGTTACCGGTTACCTTGTAACCAAGAAGGTAAAATAATGAAAGCACCCACCCAAGGTCGAGGCTTAAAAGATCACAGGAGCCAAATGTGATGGAAGAGGATTAAAGGTATCCACCATTATCGATGATGAGATGAAATTCATAGCATGTGTTCTAGGCTATAAATTCTTTCAAGCCAGCATGATGAATAACATAGCATCCTGTGAAGTAGACACATATTACAATATTGTGAAGAAGGGAACTCAGTTGGACTTATCCAAACTTCTACTGAACCAGTTAGAAGAAAATTTGAAGACTATAAGGAATGCAAAGTCAAACACATGTAGGTTTGGCTCACTTATTATGTGCATTTTATTCTACTTTCAAGAAACATTCCCATCAGTAGGAGATATCAAATGGGATAGAAAAAAAATGTTCACCATGCAAATTTGTGAACACATAGCCTCACTGGGAGATAATTTTGAGACAGTCATGGATGAATACTTTACTGTATTCAAAGACCGAATGTAGAAGAGGGTAAGGATCCCCGAGAAACTCATTGAGAGGTTTAAAGATGAAATATGTTTCATGGTTGATACAGACCACACTAATATCAAACCTACTGTATTGAGGACAGCATGGCTTCAACCATTAGAATATGAGATAAATATAGATCAAACATCTAAAGAAATCAATGCCTTGTTAAATGAACCATTAGATAAGAAACAACCTAAGTTTTGAACTTATTAGGAGGCACAATCAAGAATTAAATCTGGTCAAGTTGTAAACAACATTGTCAAGAAAAAGGAAAAAATGGTCAAGAACCTTAAGAAGATACTATCAGCAACAGAGGAAGAAACCAAGCAAGAAGAAGAAGCTGAAAAGGAGGAAGAAATCGAAGGACAGCTACCTATCGGTGAAGCTGAAGAAAAGAATGAATCCAAGGCCACAGAGTCAGATTCACCACCTCCTCCACCAACCAAGAAGCCAAGGACGACATCTACTTCTATAATAAGAAGCCAAACATCTAAGGACTCCAATCCTTCACCTTTGAAGAAATGAAAAGTCAGAACATACAAGAGGAAAGTGGCCACACTAAAAAGAGGGCCACACAAAAGAAGAAGGAAACTCATCAGAACCTGACAAGACATTGAGGACACTAAGCAAGATGAAGCGGTAGAGGTAGAAAATATCAAGGTTAAAGCTCCAAAAAGCATTGATGAGATATGAAAATCTATTGCAAATTCAGGATCTATCACAGATTCTAAGATTAGAAGATGGTTGAAACTTGATCCAGAAGATCAGAACAAATTTGAAGACGCCATCATAGAAAAGATGTATAAATTAAAACATGTACCAATTCAATTTGAAGGCAATAATGTACCAAGGGAAATCTTGGACAGACTATACTCTAGATGGACATTTTCTTTGAAGAATGAGAAGGAAATAAGAGAAAGAGTACTTATTACTCTCATGTCTTCTGAATCCAAGAAGGAAGAAATTGATGAAATGATGGAGAACCACAAAAAGGAATTCTCACCCAAGTTGAGAGCCTACAAATTTCTTGAAGGGAAGCTTATAGATCTTGAACAAGAAAGACACAAGAAATTTTGTAAAATTCTAAACAGACCTACTGAGGAAGAAAGCCCCGAGAAAGACCTACAAAAGAAAGATGTTGATAAGGAAACTCAAGAACAGATATTAATCAAATATGTAGATGATGATACATCAGTTGAGTTAGACAAGGAAGAACAAGACACAATTGACAACAAAAATATGGATGTTGCAGATGAAACATGGCCTGACACCACAAAGGAAAACATTGTAGATAACACTATCATTGACATTACCAATGATCCAACAAAAGAAGTAAATAAAGATGAAGATGTCAATATTACCAAAGACATAACCAATGAGTAGGATACTATAATTGATACTGCATAGGTGAACATACCAGGAAACATGCCAATATTGATACAAGAAATCAATATTCTATAAGAAAAAGACAAGTCACCTGAAAAAGATACTCCCGAGGATGCAGGGGAAGAGGAAAAGAAAGAAAATGTCGATGATCAGAATGACATCGGAGACACTCACACAATAACCAATGCTAACAAGGTTACATGAGGAGATACAAAGCAAGCAGATGCAGACACAAGAGAAAAGGATGCAAAAAAAAAGATAGATGAAGTACATAAGGACACTGATGAAGGAGATAAACCCAAAGATGGAAATCCTGAGGAAACCAACAATGTTTCTACCAAAAATATGAAGGTTAATGTGGAGACGTCTATAGAAAACTGACAAGCTAAAACTGAATCAAAGTAGCAAAAAGAAGCATAACAAGTAACTTCATCAAGCACAATGGACAAAGCCGAGAAATTGGCAATGGTACTGCATTCAAGTGCAACTCAAAAGAAGAAGAAGAATTCCAAGAATAATAAGTTGGAAGTCACCTTAGATGAAATTATTGAGATACCAAAATGTGACCCAACTACACTTGATTATGAAGCATTGAAAGAATACTGTGAAATATGCCAAAGAGAGGCATTGCAGGAGAAGCTGAGGAAACATCACCAAGACTCCATGGTATTGGAAACAACAAGGGACATATTTCACCAAATTGTACCTGATGTTGATGTTGATCAGAATAAGCCAATTCTTGATCAACGAGCCACTCTCACCAAATCAATTACCACTTAGAACATTGATGTAGAGAAGGCGATTGAAGAGAGAGAAGAGAAGAAGTACAAGTAGAAACTTATTGAGAACATCAGCCAAGAAGTGGTAGTCAACAAGGTAAAGCTTTCAGAATTCATTACTGAATTAGATCCAATTATAACTGAAGCTATTTCCTTGATTCAACAACTAAGCACACATGAAAAGTTCACTAAAGAGAATAGTGAAAACATAGAAAAGTTAGATTTAGATCTAGCTAATAGTGGAAACAACTTAACCATTGATGGAGACAATGCACTAAAGCTGCATTATGAGAAAATCATTGAAATAAAAAGGTTAAGGAAGGAATTGTGGGAAGTAGAGACACACTTCAAGGAAGAAGTCATCAAGCTCCAAGCTCAACTTCTATCAAATCTAACACTTCTTCAACAACACATCAGTTTAGCAAGGCAATTGATAGAAACCCTCGAGATGTCTATAGCAGACAACATCTATGATATGCATTCAAAGATCACACTCGACCACATGGCTCTAGAGACCTTAAAGGAACAATGGGAGAAAATGATGGAAGAAATGAAGTCTTCACACTCCCACATTTTTGATAAGCTATAAGGTATAGACCTTTGCCCTTAATATCAAAAAAGGGGGAAAATGATTACTATTCATATGGAAAAATGATATGTATATGTATTTTACAAAGGGAAAGATATAATATGTACAGATATACTAGCATATACATAGGGCAAGTCATGAAATGACTAAGGATTATATATGTTGTACATACTTAACATTTTGTTAGTATTTTGCACATATTAGTTTTTGATACTAATGTCAAAGGGGAGATTGATGAAATTAATTTTCCATTAGTATGCAAACAACACTTTTGGTAAGCATACACCGAAAGATAGGACAAATAGGAAACCAAAAATCAGATATAAAGAGATCACTGAAAACTACAAGTACAAAGAGAACCGATGACACAATTTTGTGTGTACACCGAAAATGCAAAGTTAGGAGGATAAAGAGGAATCCGATAGAGGAACCTGACGTGCAGGATATAATGAAAACTGAGAGACAGGTAAAGAGAAAACTGATAGAATAGTTCAAGCAAGGAACCTAAGAGATAGTCGACTGACTTTAGAGCATAATCAACCAACAGAAACTGAGAGTCAGTTGGAGCCTGCAAAAAGTGGATCTGACTTCCATGTCAGATAAAATAGTCGTATTCTATTTATACAATTTTGATTTTTTTTTAAAACCATTTCTTTAGGGAAAAGAAACATGAATGTAAGTGTTTTAATCACTCTAACTATTTTAAAACAAATAGACTAGGAGATCAAGGTAAAAGTTATAAACCTGATCTTAGAGTTAACATTGTTTTTCGTGAAACTTGATGATGTTAGTCCATCTTATAAATAGATTATGCAATCATTCATTATACATGTGTGAATATGGAAGAGAGGATGAATGAAGCCTATGAGCACATCTATGGATCAAATTGAAAGTTTCAAGAACCATAACAACAAAAGGTGAATTTGGTTAGCAAGAACCAAGAACAGAGGCTACCAAGAATCAGAAGTATTATTCAATCACATTAGGTGATAATATTATTAATGCAAACTTAAATGGATCTGTATCAAAAATAGGAGATTGCATTTACTAGGTCAAATTTTAATTTTCTATCATTCTAACAAGTGGAGAAAAGTGTAAAAATCATTTCAAGGAAGGTGGATTTAATAGTCCAACTATATATCTCTTAACCGAGTGCACACTCAACAATGTTGCTAAAGCTCTTAACTGAGTAGACTTTAACAAGTCTCCATAGATACTCTTAACCGGGTAGATCATCAAAAGAGATCAAATTGTAAGCCTTAACCAGCCCCTTCCAATCTATAGATAGTGAATATTTTGTGGGTGTCATCCCCACCAGAGTTTTTACTTCCTAACAAGAGTTTTCTTCAATATCATATCTTGTGTTATGTGTCAATTACCTTCATGAATGTTTCTATGAATGTTCACATGTATGTTAAGTTTATGAATTGATATAACTCACATCAAGATAGTATAGATCAGATGGTTGGATATACAATTGATTACACAAAGGTTAATTGATTAAAGGATACAAAAGTTTTAGAGGTACTGATTCACCCCTCCCCTCTCAGTACACACTTCCCATTAATTCCAACAACTTCCACGTCAGATAAAACAAATATATTCTATTTATAGAGTCTTTATTTGTTTTAAAACCATTACTTAAGGGACAAGAAACATTATTTTAATTGTTATAATAAGTCTAACTGATTAAAAACATGTAGACTAGGAGATCAAGGTCAAGTTGTAAACCTTTGATCATAGAGTTAGTTTTTTTTATACGTGAAACTACATTAGGTCAATTTATCTTATAAATAGATGTTGTAATCATTCATTATGATGGATGAGAGGATGAATGTAGCCAATGAGCACATCTATGGATTAGACTGAAAGTTTCAAGAATTAGAACAACAAAAGATGAAATTGGTTATCAAGAACCAAGAACAGAGGCTACCGAGCAACAAAGGTATTAATCAATCACAATAGGTGATACATTTATACATGTGAATTATAATGGATCTATAATCAAAAATTGTTAGATTGCATACTCTAAGGTCAATGAGTATTTTTGTCTTCATTATATCAAGTGTAGAAAATAGAAGAAATCCTTTCAAGGAAGGTGGATTTAACAATCCTATTGTAAATCTCTTAACCGGCCCCTTCCAATCTGCAGATAGTGAAGTTTTTGTGGGTGCCATCCCCACTGTAGTTTTTACCTTCTAACAGGGGTTTTTTGTGTTACCATATCTTGTGTTATGAGTCAATTACTTCCATGAATGTTTCTATGAATTTTTACATGTTTGATTAAGTTAAAGAATTGATATATCTTACACAAAGATAGTACATAATAGATGGTTGGTTACATAATTGATTACACAATGGATAAAGGTTAAAAGAGATAAAAAATTTAGAGGTACTGATTCACCCCTCCCCTCTCAGTACACACTTCCCATTATTTCAAGCAGTTTGAGAAGAGATTGAAGTATTTTGAGATATCAAACTTGCAAACCCTTGTCATCATCGTAAAAAGGTATTTATCAATCTGAGACTTGATAAATTTGATCAGTAACTATGGATACACCTATGGTAGTTAATATCAAGGATAGAACATGACCTGAATTCAAGAAATACCTAATAAATCTATGGAAGATGAGCCTATTTAAGATTTTTCTCATGTTCCTTATGAAATATTGCATGTAGAAGATATTAGGACATACATTCACTGCAATTTTGAGCAACTAGGTGATTATTCAATACTTGAATCGTATAAATCACTATGTTAGAATGATAAATTGAAAGATGAATTTAAAGTTTTAGAGATAATGAAGTTAGCTGAGGTCAAGAAGTTTCACATATTTGATGACCTAGAATGGATCAGACTTGTTCTGAGCAGAATACATAATCAATTCATTAGGTTGGACAAGCCTTACAAAAGCACCAAAGAAGTTCTAGAAGCTGTGACTATTTACAATGCTAATGGAGAGGTTCCTACCTTAAGGTTTATAAAGGACTTAGTGACAAACCTGACTGATTCAAAATTGGATAAGAGGGCTATGACAGTCAATAATATTAGACAACTTGATCTGGAGTTTTCTTCAATGGTTCTATGATACAAAATCTATCACTCAAGAAGATAAAATTCTATCTCTAACACCATAATTCACACTGTTTACCAAATCGTTAAGGAGACGGATCAATATGATATTTGTGAGATTATGAGAATACAACTTATGGAGAATTTGGAAGAGATAAAGAAGGAAAAGAAACAAATATTTAAGTATGGATCATTGGTCATACATATATTATTCTATTTCATGAATTACTTTTCAAGGATTGATAACATTACATGGCATAAAGACATACCGGTGGCTATACAGATTAGAAGGCACTACCTTATGCATAATTAACAAATAGTAACAAAAAAATTATGGGGATATTTCAAGACCTTTTAGATGAAGATGCGTAATAGATATAGAATCCTAAGGGAGATTGTGGAGACATATGAATACACTATTTGTTTCATGGTTAAAATTGATGTTTGTCTTGGAGAGGAAGCTAACCCAAGGACTTCTTGGATCATTCCTAAGGTTTATGAGGTATATCCTAATATACTTGAAACATATGTGAAAGACATGCTGAGTAAACCAATAAACACCAATGAAAAGAGATTTGGTACCTACAGGGAGAAGATTATGGAAGTACATCTACAGTTAAACATTCCAACCATGAAGAGAAGAGTGAGAAAAGAGGTTGAAATTATGGGTGAAAGGATGGGTTTCACTAAAGAGAAAATGGTTGAAGCTAGAAGAAAGCATAAAGAAGAAGAAAAGAAGAAATCAAAAGCATAATCACCTATCAATGTAGATGATGATGCACCTCTACCTTATATACCCTTCAGAAGATCTACTAGGAGTTCAGTGAAGGCATTAGTCAGTTCATCAAGGAAGGTGACAACATTTAAATCAGAGGTTAAGAGACCTACATTGAAGGCTACTAATCCTAAATCAGTCAAACTGAATATTATTTTTGAATCAACAAGAAAAAGAGTAAAGACAAAAGGAAAAGGAAAACATAAAATAGAAAAAAATGATGATACATATGAGTCCATCAATTTAGATGATTCAAAGAAGAAGTTAAGGACTGAAGGAGCCAAGGCAACAAAAGTGGTGATCAAAAAGATACATGGACAAGTTCTTACAGGTAAGACACAATTTATTGTTGATGATGTGTTAAAGAAGTGGACTGTGTATATAATTTTAGTTCACTTGAATAATTATTATCATAGATATGATGAAGAAGAGAAGAAGAAATTAGAGTAAGGAACAATAACATATATGAACAAATACAAAAGTGCACTTGTTGAGATCAAAGGGGAAATCCTTGATGATCTTTTTGGAAAACTTGAGGAAATAATACTAACAACATTGGAAAAAGACAAAACAATTATAGAGGCATTCATAACCAGACTATGTTTGGTTATATTAATAGATGAATTAAAAATAATACTTGAAGAAGAAAAGATGTAATTTTTGACTAAAACAAGGATAAATCTGATCATGAGTGGAAAGATTGATGAAGTAGTAGTAGAGATTGAAAAAGTAATAAGAAAATTATTATTGATGAATCAATATGCAGGATCATCACATAAGCACAAGAAAAAGAAGCATGAATCTACAAGTTCTCAGAATTTAGATGTGGCCAGATGTTTTTATTTCTGGTGTACCTATTTCACTTTCTACAACTAATGATAATGAGGAAGACATACTTGGAGTAATAAATTATAAGGTGACTATTATAGAAGATGAATATGAGGCCTTAAAGGACAAAAAAAATGTAGCACAAAAGATAGGGCAAATAAAACACGTGAAGAATTAAAAAAATGAAAGTTAGAGGAAGAAACAAATCATGATGAAAATATGAAAGAAGATGAAGTGAGAGAAAAACTTCATCATGTGGAAAAGAAGACAATTGGATTGAAACATGACCAAGTTGAGGATGAAAGAGATGTTGTGGAGGCAATGGCTAAAATCGTTTGAAAGGAGATTACCAAAATAAAAAATTTACAAGGTCTAATTGAGTTGGACACTCTCGGTGAAGATCAGTTGACGTGACTCACTACTATGGCCCATGCCAAGGCAAGAGAGCAATTTTTTAAGAATAATGAGAAGGGGAAAAACCTTATATCCATGGTAATAGATGTTTTAGGTAAGACCATTCTAGCTTATAAATCTGATCAAAATGAGTCTACATCTAGTTAACTTGAAGGATTATTGGATGCAATTGACAGTCACTTTGAAACTTTAGAGAAGTCTACAATGATCAAAGTTTAGAATGAATTCATTACCAATAAATTCAAGCAGTTGAATTTTATAATTGAAAATTATAAGACTTCCTTGGGAGTTTCTATTCAACAACTAAAGGATACATTGATAGAAGGAGGCAAAGTTTATAAGTATTTTGTTGATTATCATAAGCATGTAGTTGATATTGATAAAATACTTAAGGACAGTGAGGCTAAACACTAAGAAACGTCAGAAGGATTTGATTCCTTGAAGTAGTTAGAATTTAGTCATTCTACATAAGTGAAAAAACTTGATGGTAAAATAAGATCTCTTTTCATGGAGAGGAACAAAGTAAAGGGAAGGATAAGAGAACTGATTAATTTTGATTGTTCCAAAACTTGATATTTTGTCGAGAGGGTTAAAAGAAGTAGTGGCAACTTATGAATTTCTTGATGCACCCGATTCGGTTGAAGTAGAGAGGTTGGAATATGTAGATTGTGGGTAGACTCAGATTGAAAAAATAATTAAGAAGAGTTGGGACACAAATTTTAAATCTTAGAGGAGAAATTTATCAAACTTATTTAAACTATTGTAAGTATTCTTTGTACACTTATGTATATAAGAGGATGATATAGGATTTTGGTAGTTGTATTTTGAGGAAGATCCCAACATTTTTACAAAGGTGGAGAGATAAGGTGAAAACTAAGTTATTTATCTCAGGGGGAGAACATTTTGTTTGGCTAGGGAGAGACCTCTTGGTCATTGGCATTTTTCTTGGACACTTAGTCATTTTTCACTAAGTGTTTCCATCAATGCCAAAGGGGGAGATTGTTGTCAAGAGACACTGCATTGGATGATTTGTATATTTTTATTGATGGAAACTACATATGTCTCTTATGGTTACTAAACAGTTTCTAGTGTTATCAAAGGTTAGAATGCAAAATTGGCTAAGTATGGACACATAGGAGCCATATACAGGAATCAATAAATGGATTGATATGGAAAAATGCAATCGAGTTACAAAGTAAAATGTTAGAAAGAGCTTATATAACTTATATCCTATCTACATCTATGATCACATTAGTTTATGATGGCATTATTTGAAGATATTAGTTTTTGAGTATCAGGTATATAGAGGAGTGTGCAAAATAGTGTCAATTACTTGTTGGATCAATCAATGATCCAATTATTTTGAGTGTAATTATTGGTAGAGATGACATAATAGATGATATATATGCTTTGGTTTAGGTTAGCAAGAAGGTTTGATTAATAATTGGATCAAGGTTCTACATGTTATATGTTCTATTCTTGGAGTCTATAGGTTAACATATTATACTTTTCTATTGAGTATATAATCCTAAGTTTTTGTGGATATTTTGTGTTGTGATGGTTGGATATGATATTCATATGATATGTATGAATCCTAGATCACCAATACAACTAAGGGGGGCGGTGGGGGAATAAATTATATTCCTTAAACTTTAACTTCAAAAATCAAATGTAAATGTAATATTGAAGACAATAACATCAATACCATAGCACGACCAATTGTTGTTACAGTAACCCTATTAAGAAAAAAACCCTGGTGGGAATTAGTACACACAAATAATGCACTGAAAGTATACTATCCATATTAGGAGATTTACCCCTGTTAGGATATGATTATTACATACAATAGATAGTCCTTGTTAAAGGACAAACCCTATTAGGATTCATGAGAAACAACGGGCTCACTTCCTAAAGAATGTTAAATCCACCTTCAAGACGCACTGTCTGAGATAAACATATACAAATATATAATATCTAGTGAACTAACCAATAGAAACATCTTTTCTTAAACATTTCCAATGCAGTTTGTCAATCACTATCTCTTCTCTACATCCATAAGACTTCTCAAATACAATCTTGCAACTTCCACACTTCATAGTACACACTCCTAATCAAGAAAAAAACTCTCCTTTATACAAGTTTACAATAAGAAATTAGGTTGGACAATTAAGACTTCCACAATGCACAAATAATTAAATAACTCCTTGATAAGATACACATGGTACCTTGAACAAGTAAAAATTGATTTCAAATCATCAAATATAATCCAAGATCCGCAATCTATGCTCACCATCGATAATACATGCTACATCTATGAAGTCGGCCCCAAATAGTGTTAGGAATAAGGTGTCTCAACCTTGTATATTTCCTTACATTTGATATTATTTGTTTTATAATTAATTGTTTGCAAATAATGTGTTTAAGTTTGATATTCGTTCTATCATTTAGTTGAGTGGACATGTTGTGTTTTCACTCCACTTGGAAGATGACAAGGATGATAAAACTTGGTCTAGGTGGATCTAGGCATCCCTTTTCTATGGTAGAGGTTATTTGCCAAATGTTAACACTTTGGACAATGTTTAAGGTAATCATGACTGAAACGATTATGATGGTCTCCTATGATGGTCATTAATATTTGTAAGAGCTAATTGTGAAAGATTCGATGGCAGGTGAAGACATGCAAGACATGTGGCAACTGATCATGTTGAGTACTGTACACTCTTATGCAACTGTGGGGTTCAGGTTCCTATTTCTCAGAGAATGGTAAAACCCTAATATGACTGCCTTTTGGAATTTTCCCTAAAAGGGAAGCACATGATGTAAGAATTTTTAGGGTTGCGA
Organism: Thuja plicata; assembly: GCA_018584345.1. Lineage (NCBI taxonomy): Eukaryota > Viridiplantae > Streptophyta > Pinopsida > Cupressales > Cupressaceae > Thuja > Thuja plicata. The sequence goes on from MU225388.1 coordinate 1,382,467, forward strand.
ATCAGAAGAGAAGTAAGTGTATTGTTGGAACATTTTTATGCTACCAAACTTTTCTTCAAGTATCGATTATCTCCTGGAAGAACTTGCATTGCAAGTGTATTGTAAACAGTAATAGTTTTGATTAATACATTATGCAGGTTTTGGAGTGCTGGGGTTTTTTACCAAAAGGTTTTCCCTAGGGTAAATCATTGTGTCATTCTCATTTTTCTATGTATGCATGTTATTGTTTTATCATTCTGTAATTGATAAGGGTTAAATCTAAATTTGTACGATCCTCTTCTCAGGAGTTTAGCATAGGGAACTATTTTATGCACACTTAGTTTCCTTTCAAATAGTTATTCTCCAAAAAACATGCCACAAATTATGTCACCAAGAGTTTTGTGACCTAGGAATCAAATAAAACATTCCACAATATGTCTCCTAACATTCCCCAAGATTGCATGACATGAAACATGTTTGCACCCAGGTTATCCACAAAACTTGAAGGTAGTATATTTTTCCATTAGTATACATAAGGAAAAACATGATCTGCACCATTATTTTACACTACACCGATAGATAGGGCATAGCACTACCTGATGCCAAAGTTACCTGATACTGGCAAGTTCAAAGCATCCCGACAAACACTATTCAGTGTTACCCAATGACAAAATGCTTAATGGAACCTGACGAGTAAAAATAGTGCAACTCGATGGAACAACAAAGAGAGGAACTCAACAGATGAAGGGAACCCAATGATCAGTTCAACAAGGGAATGCTGACAGACTTTCAGTTCAACCTGACGACCAAGAACCAATAGTCAGTTACATCCCACAAAAAGTGGATATGACTTTCCACGTCAGATAAATCACTGAAGTTGTATATATAGCTTCTTTATTTTATTTTAAATCCATTATGTGTGGAGGAAGAAATGTATTTAATATTTTTTTAATTTAGTTTTCCTGATTTAAAACATGCAAACTAAAGATCAAGATCAAGTTGTAAACCTTGGATCTAAGAGTTAACATTGTAATGTGTGATTCTAAGATAGGTCAAATACTTGTATAAATAGATGCTCAATCTATTGTGAGCATGTTGTTGTTCGATGAATATTTTAGCCACGGAGAGCATCTAAATACTAGAAAAGAGAGTTCATGCAGAAGGATAGAAAAGAATCAAATCAGTTTCAAGAACAAGAACACAGGATACCGACGAGAAGAGAAAGGTATTAATCAGTCACTTAAGGTGATATTATTATTATGAGAGCTTTAATGGATCTGTAATCAACAATTGTACATTGCATATAGTCAGGTCAATCATATGTACTCATTCTAACAAGTGTAGTACACTTAAGAAATCCTTTCAAGAAAGGTGGACGTAATAGTCCTATTGTAAATGTCTTAACCAAGTGCACACTTAAATGAGTGTTGCTAAAGCTCTTAATAGAGTATCTCTTAATAGGTATCCACTTTAATACTCCTAACAGGGTTGATCATTAGAAGTGATCAATTGTAAGCCTTTACCGGCTCCCTTCCATTATACAGATAGTGAAGTTTTGTGGGTGCCATCCCCACTATAGTTTTTACTTTCTAACAGGAGTTTTCTGTGATATCATATCTTGTATTATGTGTTTATTAATTTCATGAATTTTTCTATGAATGTTGCAAACAATTAAAGAATATGAATGAATAATACATCATAAGATATAACAATAGTAATGGTCGATAATACAGTAATGAATGATAATGATGAATGGTGAAAATAGTTAAAAGTTTTAGAGGTACTGATTCACCCTCCCCTCTCAGCACTACTTCCCATTAATCCCAACAATTGGTATTAGAGCTAAGTCTCTTCTTAGAAAAGCTTAAAGGCTTAAGAGAAAAGATCATACAATGGAGAAGTACAAACTTGATAAGAATATTGAGAATAAAAGCTTGAGATACAGAAGTTCTTTGAACAATATAAAGAAGCTAGAATCAAGATGAGAGAGCTATTGGATGAGAGGAAAGGTATGAAAACCCAAAGAAATGAAAAATATTATCAAGAAGAAGAGATTCTAGATTTCTTTGAATCTTCAGGATCCAATGCAAGTAATACATCAAATATATTAGAAGAGAACATCACAAATATAAAGGAGATCAATCAACATCTAACAGAGAAAATAAAGGTGTTGCAAATTGGTCAAGAGAGCCAGATGGTAAGAATGATTGATGTGATGAGTTTTGCTAGACAAGCTGAAATAGAAAGAACACTTGCTATTGATGACAGAAGGAAGATTACAAAGAAGCTATAGGAAAAGGAGTTATAAATTCAAAGACATGTTGAGCATCACCATGAGATCACAAATCAGATTATTCTAATGATTCAAGAAGCAAATAGAATGAATATAGTAGTCATTGAAAGAGTGCAGGCTATAGGTGAACTAAGAGACGAAAATGAAAAACTAAAGCATGAGGTTAGAATTCAGAAATAAAATAATGAAGTTATCAGAAAGCATGAAGAGAGAAATAAAAGAATGGATGATTTTATTGAAGGACAACGAAGAGTCAACAACAACAATAGTTTAGGCTTTACCGAAAGTGGAGAATCATCAAATTAAGCCAATCCAAAGAATGTCTATGAAAATCCAAGACCAAGAAAGCTGACATGCAAGCATTATGGAAAGCAAGGCCACACATCAAATGTATGCCAAGGCAAAATGAAAGGTATTCCTAAATCTACATCTTCATTCATAGGATTCTATTATAAATGTAACAAGAAAGGACATAAAGCATATGAATGTAATTCTAAGATGGAACAACCAAAGAAGGAAACGTACATGGACAAATACTGGCCTACATGGAAGATGAATGGGCACACAAGTCTTGAATTCTACAAAAAGAAAAGGCAAGCATGGAAGCCAAAAGGTCAAGAAACTCCCTATCAACCAAAGAGAATCGGTAATCAAGATGTATGGGACTACAATACATGGAAAAATTATACAACATGTGGTAGATATGGTCACATTTCTGCAAACTGCATGAGGGCATGGACCAAAAGGTCTAGAGGCTGGTCAAACCCTAGAATAGCATGCTTACACTATCACAAAGTTGGTCATCTCAAGAAAGATTGCAAAGACTGAATGACAGAGACAAACACATATCCCAATGGAAACACTATTGAAGATATCTCGAGGGCTAGAGACAAAATGTGGAGAAAAGCTTTAAGCAGTGATGAAGCTGGCCCAAGCAATGCAAATGGTGACACCCCATCCAATGGATCTAGTGAAATCACCATCCCCACTTGAGATGAACAAGTAAGTATGGAACTGCACTACACCAAGTCATATTTTGCATTAGTTTCATTATAAAAATTGATAGATAGTCAAAATCTACATAATAAAGATGCATATTATGTTACTTGTTTCAATTCAGAGAAAATAGCCCTATCAGTATACACATACTAAAAATCAGCGGTGAACATAATGGATAAGTTGTTTTACACTTACCAAAAATTGTCGGTCAACACATAAAATGCTTAAGTTACCAATGTAACCTGACACCCGTCGGTAAGGAATAAAAGTGACAAAGTTGTCATGACAGAATACCAATATATGTCGATAAAAGAAAAATTGTTAATAGTTGTCCCAAGCATCATGTTAACACCGACGATGATTTTGAAAGTCTTCTCGACAAACTCTTTCTTCATGTCCCAATGAGTCATTGAGCATTTATGACAAAGACTTAGGAAAAAAAGTCTATAAATAGTCGACGGGAGCACTTCATTTTGCACCCATAATTTGAAGAGAAAGCAAAGCGAAAAATAGAGAAATTAAAGAGAAGAAAGAAGAGTGTCCTCAACTCGATCCATACACAGCAAAAAGATCATTCACCATTGTCATGGATCAAAGTAAGTACCGAGGGCACCAAAATTATTTTATCGTTATTTATCAAGAAAGCCCTAAATTTCAAGAAACCCCTAAAACTTAAAAAATGATGGCAACCACATTGAGAACCATAAAGATCAAGAGTGATAAGAAGAATGTGGTCAGGTTAATCAAGAATAACACCTGTGGTGAACCCAAATGCAAGATATTTCCAGAGATTGCATCGCAACCTGATGAAATCAGTGCGTTCTCTAAGATTCCACCTAGGGTTTTGCTTATAGAAGACGTTAGGTCTTATATTCACTGCAAGATTGCTGAAATAGGTGATCTAGAGATGGATGAAGATTATAAGAAGCTTTATGATGCAGAAGGGAACCTAAAGGAAGAGCACAAACACTTAGAGGTTAAAGGGATAACTAATGCCCTATATTTCCTGAGGGACTTCAAGACCAACTGGATTAGGTTGGTGCTTAGCAGATTGCATGACCACAAGTTTTTGTTAGATCAACCCAAGCAAATCACCAAGGATGTCCTTCACATTGTAACTAGTTATCCAATAACCAACAAGCATAAGGCTCATAAGCATCCCTCCAAGCCACAAGTCACAAATCTCACAAAAGCTGAATGGGACAACAAAGGATTGAAAGTAAACACCATCACCGACGAGGAACTAAGGTTCAATGCATGTGTGATTGGTTATAAGCTCTTTCAAGAAAGTAGGTTGAACAAAATATTTGTAACATCAGTAAGCACAACTTACAAAATAGTGATAAAGGGCATATAGATGGATCTATGTGAGATCATATTGAAACAACTTAATGAAAACATGATCACAATCAGGTCCACAAAGACCAACACATGTAAGTTTGGCTCACTTATCATGTGTATCTTTTTATACTTTCAAGAATACTTTCCTTCAGTAGGAAAAGTGAAATGGGACACTAAAAAATGGTAACATTACAGATTAGTGAACTAATTAAGTCATTAGGAGATCATTTTGAATATGGTATGACTGCATACTTCCTTGAATTCAAGGAAAAGATGATGGAAAGGACAAGGAACCCTGAACAACTTGTTGAAAAACATAGGGATGAAATATGTTCTATGGTGGATACAGATTTCACCCACATCAAACCAGTTGTACCAAGGACACCTTGATTAGCACCACTGGATTATGAAATAAACATAGATTAGGCCAAAAATGCAATTGATGCATTGATCAATGAGCCTATTGACAACAAACAAATAAGGTTTGGAACCTATGAAGAGGCTAGATCAAAGATAAAAAGAGGCATAGAAATCAAGAAAACTATCAATAAAAAGGATAAGATGGCTAAGAATCTCAAAAATATTCTATCGGTTACTAAGGAGGAACAAGAACAACCAGAGGAAACTAATGAATAGGGTACTGTCGATGAAGGGCGTGATGAAAAAAAATCAGATTCTGAGGAGACTGAATCTGATACACCTCCACCTCCTACAAAGAAGCAAAGCACAAGGAGTCAAACTGCTAAGACCGATACTATACCTCTTAAGAAAGGTCAAGTAAGGACCTATAAGAGGAAGCAACTAGAAAAATAAACAAAATAGGAACAAACTATGAAGACAAAATCTACAAAGAGGAGAAAAAGAATGGTCAGAACTAGAGCTGACATAGAGGATTCTAAAGAGGATGAGCCCGATGTAGTGAAGAAGAATTATAGAAATCTAACAATTGATGAGGTTGTTGAATCTATTGCTGCATCTGGCATAATGCATGACAAAAAAATTAGACAATGGGATACACTCAAACCAGAGGAAAAAAATAAGATACAAGATGCCATAATAAGGGCAATGGTCAAGTACAAATATGTACCAGTTGAATTTTTCAACCAAATACCCAAGGAGATGGGTAAGAAAATATCTTAACAATGGTCATATTCTCTACAGACTGAAAGAGAAGCAAGGGAGAGGGTACTAGTAACACTAGTGCCTCCCGAATCTAAGATTGAAGAAATCAAAGAAATCATGAAGAAGCACTCAAGAAAATTTGTAGCCAAAAAAAGGGCTTACAAAGTGCTAGAAAATAAGTTCATTAAGCTAGATACAATGACTGAAATAAAATGGAGACAACTCCTAAATCTGCCAATAGAGTCAACAAGTCATGAGGAATAGTTACTTTGACTCATTGACACACCTCATAGAGAGGAGGAGAAAGACAAGACAAGTCCTCAACACATTGCTTTGGACAATGTTGAAGAAATGGAGAAAATTGATTTGGACAAAGTCATGGATGATCTTGACATTCAAGACATCACCAATTATGACTCTGATAAAGATTGCAGAAGAAAGATGATGTGATATTCATTACACTAAAGGATCAGGGACATCAACAAGATTTGAAGACATCATATGATAAATATATGAATGTTGCTGATGAGACATGGCAGGACACATCAGTCATGGACTTAATAGAACAAGACCCTATAGAGAAGATACAAAAATATGAGGATGTCACTACTCAAAAAGACCAAACTGATGAGTAGGACACCACTCTGGATACAGCCCAAGCCACCACTCAAAGCAATATGCATGTATTAATGAAGGAAATCAATATATTAGAGGGTAATGATGGATCTACTATAGAGGACCTCGAGGACAAGGGTGAGGCTGAAGTAAAAAACACCACAAATAATACAAAGGACACAACTGTAGAGCAAGGTGCAATCGATGATCATAAAGATAAATATATTGATAAAAATTAAGAAGAAACATAAAAGGTAGAGGAGGACAAGAAGACAGATAAGAGTGAAGAAGAAAAGAAAGATGAGTTGAAGAAGAAAATAGAAGAAAAGTCTACAAAGACACCCAAGGTTGATGGAGAGACGTCTTCACCAAACTGACAAGTACACTCCAAGCAGAAAACACAAGAGGCATCATCAACAAAGCCTTCACCAAGAACTTCATAGAGGAAAAATGAACTAGCAATGGTAGTTCATACATCTACATTCCCACAAGTTTCAAAGAAGAATAAGAACAAGCATAAGAATCCAATAACTCTAGATAAAATCATTGAGATTCTAGTTTGTGATCCGAGGACATTGGAGTCAACTGAATTGACCAAGTATGCAAAAATTTATGAGAGGAAGGCAATGCAATACAAACTAAGGAAAGCCACAAAGGAGGAAAAGGTAATAGAAGTAGAAAGAGGTATACTTCAACAAATAGTACCGAATGTAGATATTGATCAAACAACCCCAATGCTTGATCAACTAGTAGTTCTCACAGAGGCAATAAAATCTCAGAATATAGATGCTAAGAAGGTCATGGAAGAAATACTTGAACAGAGGTATGAGTTCAAGCTAGTAGAAAATATAAGCTAGGAAGTGGCATTGAAAAAGGTAAAGCTTTCTGAATTGGTGAGCATAATTGATCCAATCATCTGAGAAGATATTACTTTGATATAGAACTTGTGTACACTTGATCAACTCACTCAAGAGTATACCGACAAGATAGCACAAATAGATTTTGATCTTAAGACAAGTGCACAAAGTCTCACAAATAATGAAGAAGCAATAAAATTTCACAATGAGCAACTGAAATAGGATCAGAAATTGCTACAGGACATACAGATTGCAGAGACAAAGTACAAAGATGAGTTAAATGAGCTCCAAACTTAGCTCTTATCAACACTTTCACTACTGCAACAACATGTGATAGAGGCAAACACACTGATTTCCACCCCATAAATGTCTATCCTTGACAGCATTTATGATATGCATACAAGGCTAGAGCTAGAGCACATGGCACTAGAACTCCCACAAGAAAAATGGGAGAAATTACTCGAAGATATCAAGACAACCCATTCCCATATTCTTGACACATTATAAGTTACACATTTTTGTCACAATTTTTGGCATCTTATAGGTTGTAATTTTTTTCATGAGTATCAAATAAAGGGGGAATTGATATGTACAGTTCATTTAGTATAAAGGGGAACAATTCAGTTAGTATAAAGGGGAAATGAAAAGAGGAAATGATGTGTACAGTGATACAACTGAAAGAGCAAAGAATAAGTAATGTATAGCACAGAGGCAAGTATACATATGTACATATATACTTATACTATATCAATGCATACAGTTAGGGGGACTCATATAATGACAAGGATATAGACATGGTGTACATACTAAATACTTTAGTAGTATGCACATACCAGTTTTTGATACTAATGTCAAAGGGGGAGATTGAAGGCATTATATTTTTCCATTAGTATACATAAGGAAAAACATGATCTACACCATCGGTTTACACTACACCGATAGATAGGGCATAGCACTGCCCGACACCAAGGTTACCTGATATTGCCAAGTTCAAAGCATCCCAACAAACACTATTGAGTGTCACCCGATGATAAAAAGGTTAATGGAACCCGAAAAGTAACAACAGTGCAACCCAACAAAATAGAAAAGAGAGGAACCAAATAGATGAAGGGAACTTGATGATTAGTTCAACAAAGGAATGCCGACAGACTTTTAGTTCAACCTGACAACCAAGAACTGACAGTCGGTTACATCCCCCAAAAAGTGGATCTGAATTTCTACGTCAGATAAATCACTGAAGTTGTATATATAGCTTCTTTATTTGCTTTTAAATCCATTATGTGTGGAGGAAGCAATGTATTTAATATTTTTTTAATTAGTTTTACTGATTTAAAACATGCAAACTAAAGATCAAGGTCAAGTTGTAAACCTTGGATCTAAGAGTTAACATTGTAATGTGTGATTCTAAGATAGGTCAAATACTTGTATAAATAGATGCTCAATTTATTGTGAGCATGTTGTTGTTCGATGAAGATTGTAGACACAGAGAGCATCTAAAGACTAGACAAGAGAGTTCATGCAGAAGGATAGAAAAGAATCAAATCAGTTTCAAGAATAAGAACGCAGGCTACCGACGAGTAGAGAAAGGTATTAATCAGTCACTTAAGGTGATATTATTATTATGAGAGCTTTAATGGATCTATAATCAGCAATTTTAGATTGCATACAGTTAGGTCAGTCATATTTACTCATTCTAACAAGTGTATTACACTTAAAAAATCATTTCAAGAAAGGTGGACTTAACAGTCCTATTGTAAATCTCTTAACCGAGTGCACACTTAAACCAGTGTTGCTAAAGTTCTTAACATTGTATATCTTAATAGGTCTCCACTTTAATACTCCTAACATGGTAGAGCATCAAAAGTGATCAATTGCAAGCCTTTACCGACTCCCTTCCATTTTGTAGATAGTGAAGTTTTGTGGGTGCCATCCCCACCGCAGTTTTTACTTCCTAACAGGAGTTTTCTATGATATCATATCTTGTGTTATGTTTTTATTACTTTCATGAATGTTTCTATGAATGTTGCAAATAATTAAAGATTATGAATCAATAATACATGCATAAGAAAGAACAACAATAATGGTCTATGATATCATAATGAATGATTACTAATGATGAATGGTGAAAAGAGTTAAAAGTTTTAGAGGTAGTGATTCACCCCTCCCCTCTCAATACTACTTCCCATTAATCCCAACAAAACTCAGATACTAACATTATCACAATTATATGTCACTGTTATGCAAACATTCTTCACCAAAACCATTGTAACTCAAACAAACAGAAGCATCAACACAAGAAAACTTATATATAAGATCCTAGCTTTTCCCTTAATATATATCTTTGCTCACATCCTATGATAGTCTGTGCAATGTCCATACATTACTATTAGTCTCCCGTGTGCCTGAGACAATCAGCCTGACTGAGACTTCAACTGAACATATGTTGACATCAATGAAAAAACATGAATGCCAAAGACTCCAACAGAATCTAATTCCAACAATATCCCCCTTTGGCATTAATGGACACACATGAGAAAATCCATCAATACAAAAGTACCACTCTCAATACAATCTTCTCAATATCCTCTTCACAAGTCTCCCTAAAATAGTATTAATTTTCTATTGACTCACTTCAGTGAGTCTCTCCCCCTTTAACATCAATATAAAAGGGTGGCATTACTCTATCTTTGACTATATTTCTTCTGCAAGGTGTAGCTTTTTCAAATATCATGTCTATAATAACTAGGTGCTCAAACATCCAAATGAGTTCTATTATGTTCCTGTGATCACTCTCCCTGAGGAGTGGATCCATACATCAAGTCCAGGAAAGGATATAACTTTGAAATCCTTTGAAATGATGCATTCCTGCATCAAGTAGTTCTCACGGGGATGAGCTCTCATCCCAAGCATACCTCTGAGATACTCAAAGGAATCCTTTGGAAAAGGTTTTGTAAATATATTTTCTATTTTTTCCTTTGTGCTGATATACTCTAATCTAATCTCCTTCTTTGCAACCTTGTCTCTCAAGAAATGATACTTAATTGAAATATGTTTAGTCTTTGAATGCATAACTGGATTATTTGACATATTCACTATGCTACATTTATCACAATGAATAACCACTTACTCTTCAAAATTTATCTCAATGTCCTTCAACATCTACTTCATCCAAAAAATATGTGTGCAATTTATAGTAGCAACAACATACTCTGATTCAGCAGTACACTGACCAGGAAACTGGCCTTTTCCCAAGAAAAAATGCACCACCACTTGTACTCTTTCTGTCATGAACACTTCCTACCTAATCAACATCAGTATAAGCATGTAAAACAAAATCATCAATTTTTTCATACCATAAGTCATATTCCAGTTTTCCTTTCAGATATCTAAATATTCTCTTTACTATAACAAGATGAATCTCTTTAGGATATGCTTTATATCCTTCCACAATTCCAACTGCATTAGCAATATCTAGTATAGTGTGAGTTAGATATTGTAAACCTCCAATCATGGATCAGTACTTGGTCTAAAAAACACTTTGAGAATCATCATTAGTAGCAAGCTTGTAACCAGTAACCATAGGTGTTCTAACAGGTTTATAGTCTTCTATTCCAAACTTTTTCAACATTTCCTTAAGATACTTGGTTTGAGAAATAAAAATACCATTCTTGTTCTAATTAATTTTTAACCCAAGAAAAAATTCCATTTCACCAATCATCGACATCTCAAATTCATTTTCCATTTCCTTAGATCATTTCTTACTGATTTCATCATTACCTCCAAAAATGGTATCATCTACAAAAACTTCAACTATTAAGATTCTATATTCACTATTTCTTTGTTAGAAATTAATCTTTCCTTGGTGAAATATGTATTTAAAGCATAAACCAAGGTATCCTAATTTGTATTTGTCCTCTAGTCCAACTAGGAGGACATGTCACATTTTTGTAATTTCTTTAATAAGGAAATTAGATATTCCTCCTTAAGAGGAATCTCACATTTGGCACACACACAATGTGAATGTGACATTCAAAGAAGATGGGAGTTACATGCAAACTCATCCACTCATCTCTATTTAAGAGATGCCTCTACTCACACTTGCTCAATAATCTTCTCTATTCTCTCACTTCTCCTCACATTCTCAAACTTGCTCTCAATATTGTAATGAGCTTATTTCTCTCTTTTTATGTTCTTCTTTAGGATTTGTGCCATATTCATATTATTCACAAGGGGTTTTTTCTTATTTTTTTCCCTTTCAAAATCCTTGTGTTCTTGAGTTGGTCTTGGTGCATTTTGGTGAATCTTGGTGTTTGATATATTGAAGGAAAATCTCTCTCTCTCTCTCTCTCTCTCTCTCTCTCTCTCTCTCTCTTTGTGCTTGGTAAAATGTTTTTTTTGCACTATCTCTTCGATTATTTCCTTATATCTTTCCATTTTTATTTTATGTTTCTAACATGGTATTAGAGTTGGTTTAATCCTTGTTTTGAGTGTTGCATGTAGGAATTGTTGAAAGATATCTCAGCTGAGGAGGAGAAATTTGATTTTTTGTTGATCTAACTCTTGGCTGCAACGCTTTATTTCATTTTTTTGCAAATCTAAGTTTATTCAACTCCATTTCAAGTTTTTTTTTTAAGTTCTAATCCCTCCCTCTGTCAGGAAACCACAAGGGTTTTCTAATTCATTGTTCTTTTTGTTCATTTCTCTAACTATCTTATTTGCAAATTTGTATATTCAGATTTATATATTTCAGCATTCTATCATTGTTCCCTGCATTCATTTTTCTAAAATCTGTATATCTAACAGTTTATTTGTAGGTTTCATCTTTTTCTGCAGTATATCTCTATTTCTTATTAACATCTATTATCTATATATTTCATTTGTTTCTGCTAAAAGTTATTTTTAATCTTGGCAGCATTCTTTTATAGCATTTTGTTAGTTTTATTAATGTTAACAATGATTTGAAATAAGTTACATTTAAGTTAATATGTTTTGAAAGTTGAAATTTAAGTTAAAATGATATTTGAAATCATTTTTAATCTGCTTTCTTCCATTCTTAATGCAACATTTATCATTCCTTACTCTTACTTCTGGCAGCATCTCCTTTAACGCTGCCAAGGAAAGTTGCTTCTTGCACAACAACCTTGGTGTGTAAGCTGCTTCTTGGGCAACATCCTTGGTGGTCTCCTACTTGTGTTGGTATCCCTCTTTCTTGGAATAACTATTATTCTCCCCTTGTGCGGCCTGCCTCCCTTTCACTTTGACCAATGCAGACTTCAGTCTCTCCCACATAGCCTCTAAATATCTTTTCTTGACATCTTCTGTTTGCCTTGCGCAAAAAATCTTCTTTCTTGCACAGCTTTCATTGTAAAACTCCCTTCTTAGCGTTGCATTCTTATTTCATTGCATATTTTTTTCTGCGCAGCTTTAGCATTAGTGGTTTTTATTTTTACTAAGTTGTGCTCTTGCATTTTTTTGGTTCTGTGAGCCTTGTGCAACTTTACACCAACTGCTCCATTCTTAGGTAGCTCTCTCCCTTTGTGCAGTCTTCCTGTTGTTCTTCTGCCTCCCTCTGTCCATTCTTAGGAATCTTGGTGCAACACATGGTTATTGCAGACTTTTTAAACTACTCTCTCATCGTTGATTTTATTCTAAAAGTAGTGCACCAACATATTATTCTTTCAAGGAGTTTTTTTTCTCTGAACACTTTATCATTTATGTGGTTTATCTATTCTTAGTTTTAGTTTTAACACAATCTTTGACTCATTCAAACTTTAATTTCATTATTTTATTGATTAATAGTTAACAATCTACATTTGTTTATTTCATTGTTCATCTAATTCGTATATTGGTAATTATTTATTCATATAGCTTCTCTCATATTTCAAATCTGTTATTTAGTTTAATTCTCATTGTCATTTTTTCCAATAAATGTTTTAAGCATTTCTTGATTAATTTTTTTTTAAACGTCAATACTTTTTTCCTGCTTAATATTACTTCAAATCGCTTCATTTCTACATCCTTTATATCAATTCTAACTATTTTCATTTGTTGGTTCATTAATTCATTGCTATTAAAATTTGTTCTTACATTTAAACAAAATAATTAATTTTTTTTCAAATATCTATTTAACCATTCAATTGTAAGTTACATGAAGTTTACATTTATTTTTCTTGATCTTAATTAGTATATATTCATTGTAATTCATCTCGTTTAAGTTAATTTGATCATCTCTTTCTTTCTTAATCATGTCTACTCTAATTCCAGAAATTAAATTAAACTATCATCAATGGAAAACTCATGTTTCCTTTCTATTACGTTTTAAACATTTACTTGAAGTTTCTACAGATGCTTCTATTGAACCAGCTACCTCTGCTTCTCAAGTAGAAAAAGATGCATGGAAACCTAAGAATGAAGAAGCTCTTGGTTTGATTGGTCTCTCAATAGTTCCTAGTCTTTATGTCTTAATTGGACATTGTACCAAAGCCCATCAAGCGTGAGACATTCTACAATAGATGTATGATAGCTCATCCAAATCCCATAAGATTCAACTCCAAGACAACTTGGAGGACTTGAGGTATAATGATTTTAAAACTATGGATGATTTTCTACTCAAGTTTGATGCAATTAAAACTCAATTAAGTGGTGTTAATGTTACTTTAAATGATATTAGATTAATTACTATTATCTTAAAGAAATTTCTTCCTAAAGAGTTTCAGCAATTTATTACTAACATACATTCTCAGCTTGCTATTCCTAGTTTAGCTCCTCATTTAACTTATGCTATTTTTCAAAATGTATTATGTCAAGAGGAGGCTAAATTATTGCAATTTAGTACTATTAAATCTCATGAACATGCTTTTATGTCTAAACATCAAAATCAAAATAATAACTCATATAATAATAATACCTCTAATAATTATTATCATAATAACAACCATAATAATCATAAATCAAATCATCATAAGATAAATCAAAGACCCCAATGCACCTATTGTGGGATAGACAGTCATATTACTAATAACTGCTTTAAGAAGCAAACGAATAATAAACACATTAATCAAAATCATAAACCATCTAATTCTAAGGAGGATGATGGTAATCTATCCCTATTAGTAAAAACTGAGAGGGGGGTTGAATCAGTGGCCTCAAAAATTAATCCTTAAATCAACCCTTCAAACTTAGCACCACAAATTATACCTCTAGTTATCTTCAGTCCTATAAGATGAATTCTTTGAAATACTTATATCGAATTACTACTTGTCGGAATGCTTTGTAAACCATCTTTTCTATGTTTATCGAGAAGTAGTCTTTCTATTTACCAAAACACAGTAAATAACTAGTGTATACCAATCAATCCAGATTTACTTAAGTGAAATGCAAAATAATAAAGTAATGACTCATAGATACATTAACACATGGATTTTTAATGTGGAAACCATGTTAAGGGAAAAACCACTGGGACCGGTACCCCAAATTTTCACTCTTCTGAAGTGAGATCAGTTAAGAGCCAACCCTATTAAAGGTTACAAACACACTGTTAGGTGTGACCTTGTTAGAGGATTTAAAAGATAGTTTGTCACTTATTATCTGGCATTAGATGCTACCATCCTTGATCAAACACTCACTGGGCCTGTCAATAGGTATCGGGAATATCCAATGCTACTTTATATGATCAAAATTTTTGATACTCCTTGGGATGTATCTCAATTACAAAAGACTTTTAAGTCCTGCTCGGTTAAGAGACTTGATGCTTCAATGGTTAAAATGAAACAGTAAATTGATATGTTCACATATACAACTTGAATTATAGATTCTCAGATCTATTGTAATTACATTACCTTTCTAATCAATGGTATCAATTCACTACCTTTTCTCCATAGTGTTCTTCTCTATGATGTTTTATCACTGTTCATCAGTGTCTGCAGAATTTAGCTCTTTCCTTAGCTTGATTGATCGGGTCTGAATGAAGAATTTCTTCTCCTTCAAAATCTCTTCAACATCTATTCTCTTTTCACTCCCCTTCTCCGCCTTTTTAATGAATTAGGTTGTCTCTTTATAGACATGATTTCACCCTTGGCTTTCTTGATCTTGGCGTGATCCACAATTCTCACCAATTAGATTTAAATCAAAACTCTAGTTTTATCTTGTAGAGATCTTCTTGCCAACTGGACAAAGTAGCTTTAAATCCTTTACTTATCTTCAACTTTATATCTTTTATTAAAACAATGATAAGTATCAGTTAAGTCTATTTTTAGCTCTTGAAAGCTAAGAATTTTGTCATTTATGAACTCTCTGTTCTGTTCGTCAATACTTCAGTTAGTCATCGGTGATAACTGACTATTCCATCGGTGTAACTTTAGTTGTCTTCAGGATCTCCGTCCGTCAGGAAACACTATAATTTTGTCCGTCGGGTTACTCTATGCTTTTCTCGTTGGGCAACACTGTGACTTTTATCGTCGGTAATGCTGTGCATTTTCTCGTCATGTAATACTGTGACTTTGATCTTTTACTTTGTTCATCAGTGTGCACTCCGTCACTGTATATAATCACTTTGTGAATTCTTGACTTATATGCATTACTGACAGCATAGCCTTTGATTCATCGATTCTTTGAAGTCTTTGGCAGTATGTCCATGACCATACAGATTATATCAAGTTGACATCAATGAAAATACAATATATTAACTGATTTAATGTCTTGCATAAACTTTCTTATGTCTCTTTGATCATCAACTTAACATCTTCAAACATTCAATCAGTTATAGTTCATCAATCTCTCCCTTTGGCATTGATGACAACACACTACATTATCACACTATATTTTTACTAATATAATATGAAATATAATAGTTTAAATTCATCAAACTGTCAATCTTATGTACTATAACTGATACAAATATTTGGTCCTTGGTAATTTCATATAACTTAGATTTGATTCTTGCAGCTTTCTCTCCATCTTCAATCCCTTTACTGGATAGATGTGGAATCTTTTCTTTTTCTGATGTGATGTGTTTTCTTCTCCTATGTCAAACTCTCTCCCTTTCACTGTTCTCTTATCTTTGATGTCTCGTTTCATCAATTCTCTTCCTTTGTATGTACTCTCCCTTTCTTATTACATCTATCCCTTTGGATAATCTGATGGATATAATCTCTTCTTATATATAATTGTTAATCCCTAAGTTCTATTGATGATTAGTGACCCACACTTAGTCATTTACTTAGGCAGTTTTAGTTGGTTATCACTATGGCCGAGCTAAACATTCAAGGCCGAGCAACATTGCCGAGCAATTTTTAGGTTTCCGAGTTACATCATGCCGAGCTGAGTAGAATATTAAGTGTCGAGCGTCAGAGATGTGTTGTGCCGAGTAGAACAGTTTTTGCATACATGTCAGGATTACTTCAAACTTTGATGTAAATAGTTTAGGCCAAATTGTATGAGATCTGAGCTGACATTTGTATGCATTTAATATTTTTCTACTGAGTTAATTTTGCATTTAATTGTTTTATACTATGCATGGCATAGAACCAATCAGGAAATCAGAATGCATTGGAGGTATAAACAATAGTTCTTGATCGTTGATCTAGATCTTGCCGCCAGATCTGAAAAGATGTAATAAGATGGCTTCTAACCCTAAAAGAGAGAGCGTGTGAGAGAAAGAGATATACAGAGAAGGGTTGTGTGTTCATGAGAGATGAACAACAAGTCATTCTGAGAAGGAGCCTAGATCAAGTAGAATAATAGAGTAGTGAAAAGCATAGTAAAGACATATCAGATAAAGAGATCACAGAGGTTATTGAAAAGAGAAGACATGTCATATCATCTGAGTGCATAACAAAGGATCACTACTTGGAACATTCTAACAGGTGTGTCAGGTTAAATCTCTTAACAAAGTGGTTTTGTCAAACCATTTCAAATCTCTTAGTCAAGTGCTTACTTTATTGTAAGTTGAAATCCTTTAACAAGGTAGATTTTAATGATCTTTAGTTCTTAATAGAATAGACCTTTAACTAGGTAGATTGTATATTGTAATAAAAAATTTGTAGCCCTAACATGCACACTTTATTTCAGTAGTAGTGGAGATATTGTGGGTGTCATCCCCACCCCAATTTTACCTATTTGGGTTTTTGGGTTACCAAAATTATGTGTTACGAGTTACATATTTGATGTTATGGATGCTATCTGATGTTAGGTTAAATTAATATATGTATAAATGTGGATCAATCTATTTTAAGTGGTTTAGTTTGAAGATCTGATTCACCCCCCCCTCTCAGTATATTGCTATCCCATTCTTGTACTTCCAATAATTGGTATCAGAGCACAGTTCACCTATAAAAGCTTTGAATCAACTTGTGAGTATAGATCTTGAGATGGAGGTTTACAAGTTGGGAAAAATCATTAAGAATCAGAAGATTGAGATCCAGCTAGCATTACATCAGCTTGAGATAGAGAGACAAGAATTGAAGAAATCATGGACAGCTAGGAAATATTTGGCCAAACAAATGAATGATACTCATTACCAAGAAGATGACACTGCAAATCTATTTTAGAATGAAGATTCTACTGAGAGTGATGCAGTAATTGTAGATCTACTGGAAAAGAACAATGCATTGTGTGAAGAAGTTAGAAACTTGAAAAGAGAACAAGAAATGCAGACAGTGAGACTATGTGAAGTATTGGAACAAAAGAAGAAAGCTGAAGATGACAAAACTATGGCAGAAGAAGACAAAAGAGTGATATCTATCAGACTTGATGAAAGGATACATGATGTGCAGGTGATGAAAATCAATCAGGTTGACATGGAAAATCAACTGCTACTTGCAAATTAGGAGATTAGTAGGAAAGATATGGAAATGATAAATATGAGATCTAAGAACAATCAATTGAAAGATGATCTGAGATCTGAGAAGGAATTTAATGAAAGGTTGAATAGACCTAATGAAGCTTTGACTCATTCTGAGAATTTGATGGAAGCATCAAGAAGGTCAAAGGATTCTTCTGGATTATGTCACACTAAACCAAAGACATCTGCTGAGAAAGGAGAATCATCTAAGAATGGTGAAAGGAGGAATGAAAAGACAAAGCACAACAAGATTTTTTTCCACCACTATGAAAACCAGGTCATACAGAAAACATTTTCCAAAGCAAGAAAGTTAAGTCCAATCCTAAACCTAAGTTTAATGGTTACTATTTTAATTGCAATAAATTTGGACATAAAGCACATGAATGTTGGGCTGAAGCAAGTGATGCACCCCCCAAACCAAGATTTAATGGTTATTGTTACAAGTGTCAGAAATATGGTCATAAGGCACAAGACTATAGATCCAATGCTAAACAACAATGGACATCAAACACACAAACAAAAGCATCTAAGAGAGGAAACACTTACAATTGGGATTATAATACAAGACAAAGTTGTCATTACTATGAAGAATATGGACATGCACCTGAAGATTGTTTAAAGACACATGTCAAAGGGAAATCTAAGAGTTGGATGAATGGAAGCTTAGTCTATTTTAGTTGTTTGAAGATAGGACACACTAAGAGAGAGTATAGGACAAGAGTTCCTACTCCTACTATTGAAGAAGTGAGAGCACAGATTAATTGGACATGGGTCAAGAAAATAGAGCTGAGCATCAATGAATCCACTAAAGTCGAGGTCACCCAATCCAATGGATTAGGTGATCACACCATCTCCAACTGAACAATAGAGGTATGTAAGGAAATGCATTCAAATTTTAAATCTTACATCAGTTCCTAATATGTAAATGTGCCAAAGTCCATATCTGCATATGATAAGATGTACCAGGACATGTTTGTGACAAGTTCTAAGAAGAGTTACCTACACTATAGGTGCTGAGTTGGTTGGCTGAGTAAGTTGTGATCACCGATTGTGGTAAGCTGAGTGGTATGCAAGTTGTGTTAGTCAGCCAATGATAGCTGGCTTGCACTAACCTAACAAGAAAAATATTTAATGCTTACCTACCTTGACCTTTCAAGTCTATATATGGATGAACGGTTTATTATTCACTTTTACCTTGTGATTTTTAGCATTTACAAAGCGATCGAAGAAGCTGCAGATTTGATCTTAGTGAAGTTTGTTTCAATAATTTTGTCAGCGTCCCGTCAACAACCCTAAGTTGAACAGTGCAAAGTGTTTTCTTGCCGAGGTACTCTGTTCTTCATTTTTGAACCCTAACCTCCAGACATATCTACTAGACAAGGAGAAGATGTATCTGAAGGACAAGAAGAAGAGGTCACTACAAAGGCAAAAGGGAAGAGACCAACAGTAGAAAAGTTAACAAAGCCAAGTAAGGAAAAACCTAAAGTTACCCCTCCCATTGCAAATAATCCAAGGACAAGAGCATCTATTGCCACATCACCAGTAGAATAGACAAAAGTGTATGCAAATAATATTGGAGAAAGTAGTTCTGGATCGAGGACTAAATTAGCAACTAAGGCTGTGTCGAGCCTACAAGTTAAGAAACCAAGAAGAAAACTACATTTGGATCCAGAAAGTGACTAGGACATGATAGAAACTGATGAACCCATCAACATACCAAAAACACCATTCAAGAAACCCAAAAATAATTATGAGGTATGTGAAAACTTGAGAAATTCTACAAGCTTATCTAGTTTTAAGTTTATAAGGTATGAACAATTGAAGGTAGGAGACAAACGTAAGGTTTAGGAAGCTCTCCTAGACATGAAGTGTAATTTCAAATTAACCCCTACAGCAATAGGAGACAATGTGTCGAGTGAGTTGTATGAATTTATATCTGGCAAGTGGGAATTTGCACTCACAACTAAGAGACAAATTAGGGAAGGCACTTTATCTCAAGTCATTCCTGAGATAACAAAGAAATAGAGAGAAAAATTTGTTGAAGAGTATAAGAAAAAATTTATACCTAAACAGAGAGGTTATGTTATTTTGAATAATGATATTGAAGGGATAGTATAGCAGAGTACTAGAATTTACAAGGAAGTTTTTGGAATAATTGTTTCAAAAGAAAAGAAAACTGATGAAGGAACATCTGAGCCAAAGGATAAGGAAACTGAATCCAACCCTATACCATAGATTTCAACATTTCACATTTCAACTGAGTCTGAGAAGACTAGGATAGATGCACAAGATCATTCAAAGATAGTTAACACTATTGATCTGACTATTGGCAGTCCGATTAATATGACAATTGTTGACTCTAGCAATTTGGATGTCGAGGGTCAGGATGAGATGAGGGACTCAACTATTAATTCACCTATCAAGGCAACTGAGGCTGAAGAAGAAAAGGGTACAGAGGAAGATGAAGAGAAAACTCAAGAGGAACCTAAGGATAAGGATGCTCAAAAAGAAGAAGGAAAGGAGAAAACAATTGAACAAGAGGGAATTGTACAGCATTCACCTATTTTAGAGGTTGTAAAATCAATACTAGATAGTAGTGAGGAGATAAAAGATACTAACAGTGAGCCTAAAGAAAAAGAGGCCATGCAAGTGTTGGTTGATCTACCACACTCTGCATCATCAACTCCCACTAGAACTAAGACAAGAAGTATGCCTGATTAGCAGGCAATTTTGACTGAACTTAAAGATGCCATGGTGACAACTATTGAATCTAGAAAAGGTATTGTAGAAACTAAGCCAAGTAGTAGTTCACCTAAATTCAAGAGGAGGAAAGTTATGAGGAAGAAGTCTCCAATTATAGATGTCACATTATATGAATTTATTGTGATTCCACCATGGGATCCTAATGTTTTGTCTTATGAACAGATTGAGACTCTTCAGGAGTTACTTAAGAGGAAGAAAAGAAAGGAGGAACTGAAAGGGGAGAAAAAGAAAAAGAAAGTGCTACATGACATAAAAGATATATTTGTCAAGGATTTTGACATGGAGGATGAAAATCCTCAAGCTATTGGAGATTTGATTCTGAACAGTTGATTGATTGTATGTTTTTTATTGATGACAACATATAATACACAACAGTACTTCTGTATGTACTTATCCATAAGATGACATGAAGACTTACGTTGATAGATACATGTTGTTGACATGTTTATTATGCTATGTTCATACACAAAGACCCAGATATGATGTTTCAGTAAAGATATGCAATTCTGTTATTGACGGTTATAGTTTTGGAGGAATAATGGTTTAAGGTCGACGTATGTAACGTGTTTCTAGAGTTGCACTTATCATTAGGATATGTGTGTGTATATTCATGATTAGTTATGAGTTTTTGATATTACTCTAAAGGTGCCAAACGTGTTTCAAGAAGATTGCAAAGTTATGGTCAATTTGGTGAAGTCGACTCAATGAAGCGACGCGCCTATTTAGTTAGTATGTGCGTGGTTGTAATTATGCTTGCGCACTTAGTAGAGCCAACAAGGATGTTATGAAGAGTTTTCTAATAAGTCCCATGACCTCATACTTGGTGTATGTACTTATAGAAGTTCATTTGTGATAAGAAGAGCTGTGAAAGCCAAATATAAGAAAAGTAGAGCAGAGTGTTAAACTAGCAGAGCTATATTTATCATATGTTGATAATATAGATATTTAAGTTGAAGCTTTTAGAGTATAGATAAGATTGTTGTAGTGATTTACAAGAGGTTAAATCATTGGCGCACAAAAGGAACTGATCAGACAAGCAGTGTCACAAGCAGCAGTTCATCTTTTTGATACAGTGTGTATCAAATATCCAGAAGGTTGTAGCCTTCACCACTTGGACAGTGAGTCCTTGGATAGTGAGTCCACCACCCCTAATAGGGTTATTGTAAAAGACTCCTAACAGGGTCAGACCCTTAGCCAGGTCACTATACTACTGCATTGTAATGAACAACTCCTAACAGGGTTGAAAGATCTTTTAACAGGGATTACTATAAACAGTATAGTTCTTTGTGGATACTAATTCCCACTGGGGTTTTTACCATTTGGTTTCCCCGTAACCAAATTTATGTGTTGTATAATGTGTTATCTAAATGTGCATTTAATTTATATCAATCTGTATTAATAAGTACAAAATATTTAAAGTTGTTGATAACTGATTCAGCCCCCCCCCCCTCTTAGTTATCCCTGAAGTATTCTAACAATTGGTATCAGAGCCAAGTGCCTTGGAGAGAAAGCCTAACAGCTTAAGGTAGATCAGATGGCATACTTTAGAAAAGAGAGTCCTAAGTTCAATGGAGAGAACTATCTGGATTGGAAGAACAAGATGATAACACATCTACAATGTGTTGGCTTTGAGATCTTTGAGATTGCTACACAAGAAGTTGATATTCCATCTTTAAAAGACCTTGCAAAGGATGATCCTACAAAAAAATAGAAGGAGGTATTCACAGCAAATGCTATTGCCAAAGAAGCCCTTATTAGTGCCCTATCAGATAGTGAATTTTTTGAGATCAAGAAAGTTGACAGAGCTTATACCATATGGAAGTATTTGGAAGATATGTTTGAAGGAGACATCCAAGCAAAGAATGCATGCAGAAAGACATGGAAAAAGAAATATAATAGTCTTGAAATTTTACCTGAAGAAAACATTAGAGCTTATAATCAGAGGATAAATGAAGTAGTATCTAGAATTAGAAACAATGGAGGAGAAATTTCAGAAGAAGACATAATGGACAAGTTAATGACTACATTGATAGCATACTATGAAAGAAAAATCAACATTCTAGATGAGACCATGCAGTTTTCTAAAGACTTCAAGAGAGAGACTTTGATCAGCAAAGGCTCTGCATTTGAGATATCAAGATTAAAGATTGAACCTAAGAATGAAATAGCCTTCAAAGCTTCAATCCACGGTAAGAAATCCTCACACATCTCTAGTCATAATGAGAATGAAGAAACTGATGAAGAGCTAGAAGAGATAATTTCCATGATTTCTAAGAGAGAAAAGAAGGGAAAAGGAAAGTATGAAGGATAGCTTCCATTCAATTGTTTTTCATGCAATAAGATTGGTCACTTTGCATCTAAGTGTCCTACAAGAGTCAAGAAGTTCAGATCTGATTGCAAACCTAAATATAGGAAGGAATGTTACCATGCTGAAGAAGGTGTAATTGATGAAGATTCAGGAGAAGATGAAATTGGATTCATTTCCCTTAAAGATATGGAAAGGTTTCTTGAAGATATGGACATTGCAGATAAAGAAGAAGATCATGAATTAGCCTTAATTTCCAAAGCAAATGTCAGAATTGATTGGATCATTGAAAGTGGATGCTCGCATCACATGACAAGTGACAAAGATAGATTTGTTCATCTAGACAAAGACAAAGGTGGTATGGTTAGATTTGGAGATAACACTCCTAAACCTATCATAGGCAGAGGATCCATCACCTTGGATGGAAAGAACAAGACAGATGATGTTCTATATGTTGATGGATTAAATCATAATCTACTAAGTGTTGGACAACTACTTGACAAAGCATATCATTTGGAGTTCAAGGACAGAAAGTGCATTATTAGTAACAAGGATGGAGACATTATTACATCAGGCTCTAAAACAAAAGGTAATTTTTTTCAGCTCAATTCAGATGTAAGTTGTTTTGTTGCAAAAGTGGATGATAGCTGGTTATGGCACAAGAGACTATGTCATATCAATTTTGACAATATAGTAAAGATCAGTAATGTCAAGGCAGTTAGAGACCTACCAAGCATTGCAAGACCAGTTGACACAATTTGTAGGGAATGTGTTATGGTTAAACGTGTAAGGAGTTCCTTCAGAAGCAAGCAGAGCTCAGCTGAAAACAAGTTGGACTTAGTGCATACAGATTTATCCAGTCCTACTCAAACAAGATCATACTATGGCGAAAGGTACTTTATTTTGTTTGTTGATGATTTTTCTAGGATGATGTGTCTTGGTTTCTTAAAGGAGAAGTTAGAAGCGTTTGATAATTTCAAAATATTCAAAGCAAAGGTTGAGAATGAATCTGGACTAAAACTGAAATGCTTAAGATCAGATAGAGGAGGAGAATTCACCTCTGACCAGTTTTATGACTACTGTGAAGAACATGGAATAAAAAGGTAGTTGAGTGCCCCTA
>MU225388.1:1408774-1428352 GCA_018584345.1 Thuja plicata
GCACAAAAGATCAGTTAGCAGACATTTTCATGAAGCCTTTAGCAAAGGATACTTTTGAGTATCTAAGGGAGAAGTTGGGAGTCATTCCCTCTCCTAAGTCTGACTAGAGAAAGTAGCAAGTACATCAATCCTATGTGACTGATGAATGGTTGACTACTCTACTTCTGGAGTAGTACCTATGCATAATGGTTTATGGCACCCTTTTCCATTGATGTCAATGGGGGAGTATGTACTAAAAACAAGGAACACATAAAAGGAGCTTATACTCTGGGGGAGTATACAGACAAAACACAGTCCATGAAACTATAGCAGTGTAGATAAATCTTTGATGAGGATATTGAGAAGATTGTAAAAGAAAGAAGACACCATGAATAGAAGTTGTTTTTAATATCATATGTTTCCATCAATGCCAAAGGGGGATAATGTTGGAGATTTGATTCTGAATAGTTGATTGATTGCATCTTTGTCATTGATGACAACATATAATACATAGCAGTACTTCTGTATGTACTTATCCATATGATGACATGAAGACTTGCGTGGATAGATACATGTTTTTGACATTGTTGACAGGGTTTTGCTGACCGGGTCCGCCAACAGTAATAAGTTGTCACCGGGTTCTGGGGATACCGGCCAACTCCACCTGTAAAGGTTGTCTAGGGGAATTAAATTCCTCGGGCCTTCAAGCACCTAGGTGTTGGGTCATGATGGTGCGGGGGGTTAGTTGGGAGAAGTGACTATTTTCGAGGGGGATAGTTGGTTTCTTCAACTCAATACCTCCAGAGATTCAACAAATTAAGGTTTCCCCTAGCACTCTACACTTAGAAAATAAAATGAAAAAAGATCCTGCAGGGTTAGAAACACTTCATCTAACTATAGTCATGCTTAAACATCCATAACATCAATAATACTCTGACATACTACACTAAATACCGAGGAAATACATAACCATCAGTTAGAACTTCGTCAGTAGCGAGGGAAAAGAGGTCGTTAATCTACTTAACATATCAGAGTAGAAGACATAAAAGACATAAAACATGAAATACCATTAACTTAGAAGCAGGAATGCCAACAACATCATTGCCAAGAATTCTTCCTTCTTTATTAATGTTCCTTCCAGCAAGCACTGGTGCGCGGTACAATGGTGGCTCCAGGGGAGCATTTGACTACATAAAACCAGAACAATGGGGCCTTGAGCTCTGCAACTAAAATAAGAAACCACTTTGCTATTTCTATGGTCAACAAAATCATCAATTTTTCCAACCCTTGGAAATGGGCCGGTTTGGCTATTTATACAAATTTCTTCTAACTCTAACCCTACATCATGTTTCAATAAAATACAATATCCAGGGGCCGGTACTACCTGCGCCACCCTACAAAAGACCTGGAGATGGAATAGGTCTACCATGTCAGAAGAATAAGACAAGAATATACATCAGAATAATCAGCCTCAAGAAGAGAGCCAGGAAGGAGGAGGAGGAAAGCAGATCCCCCAGGGATCGAGGCTACATGCCTCATAAATGGGAAATGCGGTGCCCTGTCTCTGATGTGCCAGGTGTACCTTTGAATGGCGCCTCGAGAAGACCATCCTGTCAGAAGCCCAACTGTTAAGTCGACGCCTCCTTGATGTTTCCAACCACCTTCTGACATGCTTTTATTAACCGCTTCTGAAAGTGACCGGTCGGCCTCGGGGACCGGGACACAGATCACTTGAAAGAATACAAAATCTTGGATCTAAGATCTGGGAACTTACGTCTCCGAAAGAATAAAGAATACTCAACACTTGAGTTTTCCCCGGCCTCCAGAGAAAGCTCGGGATTGCTTATTATCATTGAAAGCCTAGAGGAGGTAGGAAATACCATCTTCATCTATATCTTATAGGCTGGCCCTTCGATGTTTGGCCACTTCAACTTGTTCCCCTAGGTCCAAAACATTCTCTTTAAACTCATTGGCCATTCTCACCGCATCATGACCACTAAGTATCATGTGAGTTAACTTCGCCATTTGGGCCCCACCTATCCCCTCTGGGGATTGATATCAGGACTGCATTATTTCATCAAAACTCCCCAAAGCTGAATCTTCAGGGGTACATGTATTTGTGCTAAGGGGATCAGCCCCGGAATTCTTCATTACAAACAACTTATACAAATTGGAAGAATACTTCATAGCATTTACCTTATCTTGCAGGGACCCTACCAGTTTCTTGATTACCTCCAATGTGAGGTCAAGTCTGGAGTGCTGGGTTCTCACAAAATCAAATGATTCATCACCCAGAATTTCAGATTCAGAAACCATATCTTCTCCCAGGGTAAGGAGTTCTTCGAGCTCTACCTTCCACGCCTGGTAATTCTCGGCATCACCCTCCCACAAGTCAATAAGAGTTTCCGCCTGGTGAAAAACTTGTCAGGCCATGTATAGATCTGGGAGGGTGGATGCCAGGAAATGTTGGGTGTTTCCTATCTGCAGGGCGACCCACTCGTCCACTACCTGGGATTTCTTCTTCATTATTCGCAGGGAGTCTATGTCACTCTGCGGTATATCTTCTAAGGTGGAGGCCTCCAGAGGAGTGGCATTGATGGGTCGAGTCAACTCAGTAAGCAACCCCACAAGGTTTGCGTTCTTTTCCTTTTCTGCCTTGAGCCTCTGGGCTTCTTTTTCATATCGGGCTTCTACTGCCCTTGCGACCTCCTTTAGCAAGTCTACCTCACCCTGCTTTCCCCTTTTTCCTAGTGATACCTCTACAACATTATATTCTCCAGGGTCAGCGGTTGCTTCATCAGCGTCTAGGGGAGGTTTTTCCACAATGGCAACTGTTTCTCCGCCCGGCCCAGTTTGGAGAGTATGAACTGTCCGGGCTTTCTTGAACTTCGGTGGGGCCTTGACTTGGGCCATCATTTTGGCCAAGGAGAGAGGAATCACGAGAGCGGGCTGAGCCTTCCTTTTTCTACTCTCTACCAACTACTGAGGTGGGAGGGGTGGCCTTCCTGCCAGAATTTTTTCCCTTGATTCTTCCCCAGTGTTTTGTGGCTGCTTCTCCTCAGTGGCATGGACCTCATCCGCTCCTCTTCCTACCTCAATTTCCTTTGCAGCAGCATTCTTTTCATCAACCTCCATCTCCTCAGCCTTGTCCTCTGTGTCTATTACTGGGTCTGGACTCTGGTAGGCTTCCTCGGGGATTTCTTTTTTGAGCTGCTCTTTCTGTTGCTCTTCTTTTGTTGGGGCCTCTTCCTCTATTGGCACCTCTTTTGGAAGTAGGGGAGGTGTTGGGCCGAGATTTAGAGTTTGGGCCGCCGTGATCACCTGCCCAAAAGTTACCCCCGAGAGTGGCCTTTGGAACGTGGCTGGGGTTATGATTATTCTCGAGGGTCCAGCTCCCCCAGCGGATGCCATTTGTTCACTTGTTGTTGTTGTTCTACTCCCAGACTTTGCATCGCTTGCACCCCAGAGGCAATCTCCGGGTCTAGCTCTTTCTCTTTTTCCTGCTGCTCTTGTCCTTGTGCAGGTTCTTGTTCAATATCTTCTAGCTCCGTAGCCTCTTGTTCTGCCCTGGGGACCCCTGTCTCTATTTTCTTATTGTCCCCCTACAAGTTTCCAAACTCGTCGGTTGCAAATATATCATCAAATTTTTCTTACAGGGGGGAACTGGCTGGGGCTTCTGCAGGCTCTGTTTCCTTCTCTGGCTCCAGGGAACTGGAAGAGAGGATTTCAACTTGTTGGGGCTGGGATGTTCCCAACCCCTGCTCTGCCTTAGGATTTTTGCTAAGCTTCTTCTTTCTCTGGGTAACCAGAGGTGGCCCCGCGTCTCTTATTACTGCCGCCTCCATGGGATCTACCCCCATTGCCTTTACAATTAGGGCTGCTAACGACAGGGAGGAGGAGGGACGAAGTGGCCCGGCCATGAGCGGTGGGGTGGCCAGCCGCGTTATTAATTGCTCCCTCATTTGCTGGGAGGCTTCCAATGATTATTTAATTTGCTCTGTGATGGGGACTTCTTGCGCAGGTTGGGTCGTGTCTATTCCTTTTCCTTTATCCACCCCCTGCGAAGAAGTCCTGACCCCCGAAGTCAATTTTGGTACCGGCTGTGGAGTTAATTTTGGCGCCGGCTGAGTTGCTTGGTTGGTACTCCCGGGGCACACCTTCTTGAAATAGGCATGGCTTCGCTCGACCACCTCTCGAGTGAAGTCTTCGACTGTGGGCCCTTCCTGGAAATTCCAGTTCACTGGTGGAAGGGTCTTTTTGTCGATCCCCTTTACCTTGTACTTGGGATCAGTAGAGGTGGCGACATCTGAGAAGTCCGCCGGGAACTTCTTGATGCAGGAGCATCCTGGGTGTAAGAGCAATCTTGCATCACCCAAAAATATTTTTGTTTTCTTTTCAATAAGGGCTACCTTGTGCAGAGCTGCTATTTATGGAAACTTACTATTTTTAGTAAGTTGGCAATACGATCTCGGAATGTTCTGATTTTGCATGTGGAGGTTCATCTCAGTCATATCAGCTTGCCAGTAAATTTTCATGGCTAGATCAGGTCTAGTTTTGAAGATATTGAAAATTTTCGGTATTGAAAACAGGGTACAGAAACTTCAAGCTCAGTTTTGAAGGCTTTAAAGGTCCCGAATGAGGTCAAAACTTGGGCTCGATGATGCTTGCATGATCAAGCCATTGTAGAGCGCTTCGTGGCCTTTCTGAAATGGGGTTATAATAGTCAACTAGGTCAACTGGTGATGACTTATGGTCTCCGGAAGTTGGGCCACCTGAAATAGCAAAAAATAATTTTCCTTCAAAATTTTTGGGTTTCAAAAGTTATTTTGAGCCGACTTTCATGTACTAAATTAAAAAAAAAAAAAAAAAAATAATTCTAAGTTTGGTCGGCCCTAAGGGCTAAATTTCTGGAACCTTCTCGGGCGGTGGAAACTGCCTATATAAAGAAGGCCCGTAGTGTTGTCTTAGGCAGTCCAGGATAGTTCTGGGTAGATCTGGGTAATAATTCGAGGCTTTGTCCTACAGAATATTGTAAGGGGAATGCCCATGTGGCTTTGCATATTGTAATTCTGAAAGTTAGTAATTCCACATTTGTGGAGATAATAAGAAGCCCATTTTTTGTTCTTGAAAATTGTTGTTGCTTCTCTGTTTCTGTTATGTGTTTGTGGTATTAAGGGGAGCGCCCTTCATCACTTCTGGAGCTTCAATTTCTACATCATGCTGGCCATCATTATGATGTAGTGCCTACTCTGCACCTCTACATCATCTTGGAAATCTTCCCAGAAGTCCTCCATGTGTATATGATGGGGCTCTGAATCCCAGGGCAGTGCCATTGCTATTTTCCCATGCGGATCAAAAAAATTTCGCGCTAAATAAAATTCCTGCAAGTTATAACTTTTTAGCTCATTATTTGCCTCCTTTGCAGTGGCCAGACTGCATGTGTAACTCCCACAGGTGATTGGGAATGGGATGTTGGGTATCTTTTTGAGGGCAAAGAGGGTATGCACCTCCATCAGTTGCCTGCAATACTCCAAAAGCATGATCTTGTCCCCGCAATGTTTGGGCAACAAGTAGGGTTTCTCAGAGAAGTCAGCGACCCTAATATAGGTGTGCTATTAGAATTGAATATAATAATGTCTGTAATTTTAGACCAAATTCATCACCTCTGAGGACAGGCGATATCCAGCATCCCGGGTGGGTGTTAGCAGATGATAGTAAATGAACGCGTCGTTCACCCAGCAAAAATTGGGGAAGCTGGCCTCCCATTGAACTTGTGGGAAATGGTCCCATGGTGCTTTTTGTCCCGGGTCAATCCCGAGCATGCCGTCAGTAAGTAGGCTGTGAGAATGGGGCCTTTACTGCGCTAGGGCCCAGAAAATGTCGGAAGACATGTAGAATTTCTTCTTCCTGTTTAGCTGCTAAAATTGGGAGTCAAAATGGTTGGATATTATTGTCGCCCAGTCAAAGTATCCTCCCTTGGTAGAGATGCCGATGAGGAAATAATACATCCATCGAGCAAACTCTTGGGCCGAGGGCTATCCAAAGACCCGAGCCAATGCTATAATCCCCATCTAGATGCTCTCCTTAAATTCAGAGCGGGGAATCTCTATCTTCATTCTTTTTGGGTCCCTCTTCGGGACCTTCAGCCAATGGGTATTCATGTACACCTGGGCTGCATCCTTGAGCTGTGTGAACTGGGTCAAGGCATCATTCCTTGTAACCATTGTGGCCTTGTCGAATTGTGGGATTCCCAGTCTCACCTGAAATGTGTCTGGGTCGAGGGATACCAGAGGAGTAGGGTATCCTATTGGTTCTATGGCTGCGAGAATAACAACATAAATGGAAGAGTTGTAGTTTGTGGCCAATGTTAAGACCAGCTTCGGAGATTGCACGGAGCACAGAAAACAAGCCACCCTGAGAATTCTGGAGTTCCCGACGTTGATTGCTAATTGATCTCCAGCTTGTCGCTGGATGTGCATTATTTTTACCAGGGCCTGCATCTCTGGCCATGTTTTGACACTGGTGTCGGTTATTAGCTTAACCTTGGACTCAATCTTAGAGCCCATGATGATTTTTTCCTGTACAAATTTCATGGTCAGGGGCATCTTTTCTAGGGCCTTCTCCATTTTGGACTTGACTGCTGCCCTAGGTTGTGCTGTGGCAGGTAGCTCTGGACTCCCGGGTGGAGAAGATGCGGATGCCTTAGACATGTTTGGGGAAAAGAACTCTGGGAACCTACAAGGCAAAGCGACTGTCAAAACACATTAATTAAAATAAATATTTCAGGGTCCGGATATCTTACCACCGCGACGCTTGCTTTTCCTGAAAAGTTAGTTTAAGAACCGAAAAGCACCGCATCCTACTTAAAATTTTATTAAACATCCAGGTCCAAAGATTTTATCACACTTGGTAAAGACACGGGATGGATGATGGTAGGAGACCCAGAGCCTGGAGAAGTGACTTTTAGTGAGGACACGTAAAAGGCAAGTTATCAAGCCCACGTGGGCGCCACATGCATAGGTATTAAATGGAAGTTATGGCGATGACGGCGGAGCCAACTGTCTGAACGCGCGAAAAAGTGAAGGCCACTTGGTTGGAATTGATTTTGCACATGGGGAATAAATGAGGGTCTGACAGACTTCATGGAGGAGAGAGAAAACTACTTGTTTGAAACCGGCCAAGAGACGAGTTTCAAATGGGCGGTTTTCTGCCCCAAAGTGAGTTCGTGGACGGAAAACCAAAAACACAGGCGACTCGACCAGCCTGTGGAGCCACTTGGAAGGATATACATGAAGGCTGAAGGATATACACATAGAAATGGAGGGATATACAAATACTATATACAACTATTCACATATATACATATATACAATGCAGAATGACGCCTGCAGAAAACCAGACAAGGCAGAAACACACATATAAAGCTATTTACATACTTTACAGATGAACCACTTCTGCACCGAGGGCGGACAACCCTCTGGCAGAGCTGACCCACCAACGGGCGACAGAACCAGAAAACAACAAATAGACCAAATGGAAAAATGACAAAACAAACAAGACAAATGAAACCAAATGGAACGGAAGAAAACCAGAGGCAGAAAATGGAAACACCAACCTGAGAATACAGAAAGTGGAGGAAAGGGAAGAGTTACCGCAGGAGCTTTGCAACAGCTCGAATTGTCAAATGGTCAGAATCACCACCCCAAAGCACTCGCAATTGCATGAAAGTGACTGGAAGTGTTAAGCGTTGATTATCATAAACTCTTTGAAAATGCTCTGTTAATCGCTTTGAAATCACTCTATTAATCGCTCTAAGTGCTTGAAAGTTTTAATCATGGTAAATGTGAAAATGACAGATAGGTTCTATTTATACCCGTGGCAAAAGGTAATCCTCCTCCTTCCGGCAATCTCCGGACAAGCAAACCTCCAGACTTCGGGCCTGGGGATTCCTCACGGTGACATCCTTAAAAACATCGTGGCAAAGAATCCCAGAGTCCAGAGTCCGGCTCCCAATGAAGAACGACCTCCAGGACCGGAGTCCCAGAGGTGAAGAACAAACAAACAAAACAACACACCGAGGAAGAAAACCCCGGAGGAAGAAAGCAAAAAAGGGAAAGATAAGGCAAAGTCGTGAGAAAAAAAAATAGAAGGGGGGGACCCAACATTTTGCACACAAAATGTAGGGACGGGGATGTAGGGCATAACAGACATGTTTATTATGCTATTTTCATACATGTAGACCCAGATATGATGTTTCAGTAAAGATATGTAATTTTGTTATTGACGGTTACAGTTCTAGAGGAATAACGGTTTAAGGCCGACGTATGTAACATGTTTCTAGAGTTGCGCTTATTATCAGGATATGCATGTATATATTCATGATTAGTTATGAGTTTTTGATATTACTCTAAAGGCGCCAAACATGTTTCAAGAAAATTGTAAAGTTATGGTCAATTTGGTGAAGCCAACTTAGTGAAGCGACGCGCCTATTCAGTTAGTACCTGTGCGGTTGTAATTATGCTTGCGCACTTAGTAGAGCCAACAAGGATGTTATGAAGAGTTGTCTAACAGGTCCCATGATCTCATACTTGGTGTATGTACTTATAAAAGGTCATTTGTGGTAAGAAGAGTTGTGAAAGCCAGAAATAAGAAAAGCAGAGCAGAGTGTTAAAGCAGCAGAGCTATATTTATCATATGTTGATAATATAGATATTGAAGTTGAAGCTTTCAGAATATAGATAATATTGTTGTAGCACTTTACAAGAGGTTAAAGCATCGCCACACAAAAGTAACTGATCAAACAAGCAGTGTCACAAGAAGCAGTTCATCTTTTTGATACAATGTGTATCAAATATCCAGAAGGTTGTAGCCTTCACCACTTGGATAGTGAGTCCTTGGACAGTGAGTCCACCACCCCTAACAGGGTTATTTTAAAAGACTCCTAACAGGGTTAGACCCTTAACCAGGTCACTATACTACTAGATTGTAATGAATAACTCCTAACAGGGTTGAAATATCTTTTAACAAGGATTACTATAAACAGTATAGTTCTTTGTGGGTACTAATTCTCACCGGGGTTTTTACCATTTGGTTTCCCCGTAACCAAATTGATGTGTTGTGTAATGTGTTATCTGAATGTTCTGAATGTACATTTAATATATATCAATCTAGATTAATAAGTACAAAATATTTAAAGTTGTTGATAACTGATTCACCCCCCCCCCTCCTCTCAGTTATCCCTGAAGTATTCTAACACAAGCCCCTATTCTTGAATAGTTAGTTCACATTGTGCAAAAGGTAAATGATGAAAATATTGAAGCCAATGAGAAACTGTTGTAATGGTCCAAGAGGAAATTTGAGAACAAGGTACCTACAAAAATCTCAGGAGAGATTTCAGTTAAATGGGTTGAACTTTCTTCTCTAATAGAAATTTTAGAAGGAGTTGCAACAAATGTCTATTCATTGTATAAGAGGTTATCTGATGTTGAATTCTTCACAAAGGATAATCAAAATGCTTTAGATAAATTGAAACTAGACCTTAAGTCAACTGGAAGTTCACTGAGTATGGATGCTAGCACTAGCTCCTTACATTTTAACAGGCTAACTTATGCACAAAGGAGGATAGCCGAGCTCATGGCTGAAGATGGTCAGATTAGGACCAATTTGATTACTATTTAGACAAGTTTGATACCTCATCTAGAGTTCATTCAGAAATAAATTTTATCTACAAATGAATTGATTAAGAGAGACTCTCATCTCTCAACTACAGAAAGCTTAGTAAGTCTAGTTGTCGAGCTAGAAGTGAAAATAGAGGTTATGAAGTTTTTCAAGGACAGTTGGGACTTTGCATTTGAGTCTGCCTTACAACTTCATAAATAGTTTCTGGACAATTATAACTTGACCCCACTAGCTATCAGTGACAAAAACAAGGGGGAAACTGAAAGGGAAATTGACAGGACTGACAAGGATACAACTTAAAGGAGAATAAAACAGGTATCCATGTAAATATTTTTTTGCAAGCATGTATACTATGTAAAGTTTTGTATGTAGTATGATGTACATTCCTAGGGGGAGTACAGTATGTACTTAGGAAATATTTTGGATGGAATGAATTGTAATGATAAGTGTATTTTCACCACTAATATCAAAGGGGGAGATTGTTAATCCCTAAGTTCTATTGATGATTAGTGACCCACACTTATTCTTTTACTTAGGCAATTTTAGTTGGTTATCACTATGGCCAAGCTAAACATTCAAGGTTGAGAAACATTTCCGAGAAAGTTTTAAGTTGTCAATTTACATCATGCCAAGCCGAGTAGAATATTAAGTCTCGAGCGTCAGAGATGTGTTGTGCCGAGCAGAATAGTTTTTGCATACATGTCAGGATTACTTCAAACTTTGATGTAAACAGTTTAGGCCAACTTGTATGATATCTAAGCTTACATTTGTACGCATTTAATATTTCTCTACTGAGTTAATTTTGCATTTAATTGTTTATACTACGCATGGCATGGAGCCAATCAGGAAATCAAAATGGATTGGAAGTATAAACAATAGATCTTGATTTTTGATCTAGATCTCGCCGCCAGATCCAAAAAGATATAATAAGATGGCTTTTAACCCTAAAAGAGAGAGAATGTGAGAGAAAGAGATATATAGAGAAGGGTTGTGTGTTCATGAGAGATGAACATCAAGTCATTTTGAGAAGGAGCCTAGATCAAGTAGAATAACAGAGCAGTGAAAAGAAAAGTAAAGACATATCAGATAAAGAGATCATAGAAGTTATTGAAATGAGAAGATCCATCATCAGCATCTAAGTGCATAATGAGGGATCACTACTTGGAACATTCTAACAGGTGTGTCAGGTTAAATCTCTTGACAGAGTGGTTTTAGAAGACTGTTTCAAATCTCTTATCCGAGTGCTTATTTTACTGTAAGTTGAAAACCTTTAACAAGGTAGATTGTAATGATCTTTAGTTCTTAACAGAACAGACCTTTAACTAGGTATATTGCATATTGTAATCAAAATTTTGTAGCCCTAACAGGCACACTTTATTGCTACAGTAGTGAAGATCTTGTGGCTGTCATCCCCACCCAAGTTTTACCTATTTGGGTTTATTGGTTACCAAAATTATGTGTTATGAGTTACATATTTGATGTTATGGATGCTATCTAATGTTAGGTTAAATTTATATATGTATACATGTGGATCAATCTGTTTTAAGTGGTTTAGTTTGAAGATCTGATTCACCCCCCCTCTCAATATCTTGCTATCCCATTCTTGTACTTCCAACAATAATCTCTCCCTAAGGTGATAATGGATATAATCTCTCCCTTTGATAGAAATGCCAAACAAATATTTTGACAGTGATGCCAAACAAATCCTTTCTATCCATAATATACTCGTTGAATTTCCCAATCCATCGACAATACAATAACTCTGGTGCTCAGAGTAGATAAATAGCTTATTGTGTATAGATTTATATTTGAAGTCCATCTCTTTTCTTGCATCAACATGAATGATATTCTCATAGTATGTAGGCTGATGTAGCCTTCTAGTCATTTTACTGATCAATAGACAAGGGTCTAACCCCTAGTCTCTTTCTCAAGTATTCAAATGCATCCTTGTGCAGTGACTTGGTTAAGATATCGGCTAATTGTTCCTTAGATTGCAGATACTCAAGTATCACCTCCTTTGCTTGAACTTGTTCTCTCAAATAATGATACTTGATGGCTATATGCTTTGTCTTAGCATGCATGACTGGATTCTCAAAAATGTTTATTGCACTTGTATTATCACAATAGATAATTACTAGTTCAAGAATTTTCATATGCATACCTTCCAGTAACTATTTTATCCATGCAATATTTGAGAAGTTTGTAGTAGCAGAAACATACTCTGCTTCTACAGTAGATTGAGAGATGCATCCTTGCTTCTTGCCGATCCATATGACAAGTTTGTCACCCATAAAAAATGCTCCTCCAGTTTTGCTCTTTCGGTCATCAATATTTCCAGCCCAATTAGCGCCGGTAAAGACCTTAAGTTCAAATTTTCCTTCTCTTCTATACCATAAGCTATATTCCTCGATATTCTTTAGATGTCTTAGGATTCTTTTCATAGCAATCATATGTGATTCTCTGGGATTAGCAGAAAATCTTGCAACTATTCCTACTGCATGTGCAATATCTAGTCTAGTATGTACAACATACATGATTTTTCCAATCATTGATCTGTACAAAGTCTAATTTACCTCTGATGAATTTTCCTCCTTTGTCAGCTTACATCCAGTTTCCATCGGTGTTCCAACTAGTTTGGAATCTTCCATCTTGAATATTTTCAGTGCTTCCTTGATGTATTTGGATTGTGTAATGAAAATACCTTCATCTTGTTGCATGATCTATAGACCAAGAAAGAACTTGATCTCTCCAAACATAGACATCTCAAAATATTTTCTCATTTCATTTACAAATGATTTTCATAGCATATCATTTCCTCAAAATATGATGTCATCAAAAAATATCTCAGTAATCAAAATGTTAGCGTCAGTATCTTCCTTCAAATAAAGATTACTATTTTCACTAGTTCTTACAAATCCAATACTTATGAGATAGGAATGAATTCTTTCATACCAGGCTCGGGGTTCTTGTTTCAATCCATACAAGGCTTTGTGTATTCTACATACCATGTCATTTTGTCTGGATCAACAAACCCTTATGGTTGCTCAATGTATACCTCTTCCTCAAGTATTCCATTTAGGAATGCAGACTTGACATCCATTTGGTATACCTTGAATCCTTTACATGCAGCATAAGCAAGTAATATTCTCACTCCTTCTAACCTAGAAACAAGTGCAAAGGTCTCTCCATAGTCAATCTCTTCTTCTTGTGCATACCCCTTGCATACTAGTCTTGCTTTATTTCTGGTGACTTCTCCATTCTCATTCAGTTTATTGCTAAATATCTATTTTGTACCGATGAAATTCTTGTCATCTAGTCTCAATACAAGTTTCCATGTCTTTTTTTTCTCAATCTTCTCAATTTCCTCATTCATAGAACTAATCCATTCATTATTATCAAGTGCAACATTGACAGATTTTGGCTCAAAATCACAAATAAGACATCTTGTGTTTAGAGACTTACTTCTGGTTCTCATACCAGCCTTCTTGTCTCTAATGATCTAGTTCTGTGGATGGTTCCTTCTAACATTCTGGCAAGTACAGGTTCAATTCTTTGTCTATTAGGTTGATCATTATTGTGTCCTTCATTCTGATCTCCATTGCTTGGTACATCATCTTGAGCAATATCCTAATTGTCGGTATTTGCAGCCTAATGCTCAGGTGCAATAATCTATTGCTTGGGAGCTATACATTATTTCTTAGGTAGAGTGTCAGTTTCTTCATTGTAAACAAACTTTTTGTATTCCTCTGGTTCTTTTGTGCTTTACTTTTCATTCTTTTCTGCAAATTCATCTATCTTTACATTTTCACTTTCAACAATTTTGTTAGAGGCTTTATTGAGACATTTATAAGCCTTGCTCTTGGTGGAATACCCTAGAAAGATTCCTTCATCACTCTTGGAGTCAATATTTCCATTTTTATCATCTTTTAATATATAACATTGACTGCCAAAATTTTTGAAGTAACCTACATTGGGTGTGTAACCATACCATAGCTCATAAGGTGTCTTCTTGGTGTCTTTCTTCAATTGTACTATGTTCAAAGTGTAAAAAATAGTACTGACAGCTTCCCTTGAGAAGATTTGGGTGATGCCTTTCTCTATCATCAGTGTCCTTGCACAATCAACAATTGATCCATTCCTTCTTTCAAAAATTCCATTTTGTTGTGGTGTTCTCGGTGCAGAGACTTGTCTTTTGATTCCATGCTCATTACAAAAGTTAGTGAATTCATCTCAAATAAATTCCCCTCCTCTATCTGATCTTAAGCATTTCAATTCTTTACCACTTTGTTTTTCAACCATTGCTTTGTACCATTTAAACATCTTGAATGCTTCAAATTTATCTTTTAGAAACATTATTGTCATCATTCTAGAGTAGTCATCAACAAAGAGAATAAAATATCTATCACCATAATAAATCTTTGTCCTTATGGGTTGACATAGATCAGTATGGACTAATTCTAGAATGGCATCAGATGTATGGGTTTTTCTTTTGAAACTAGACTTTGTCATCTTACCTTTTTGACAATTTTTGCACATGATATTATCGGGCTTAATCATTGTCGGTAAGCCTCTTACATTTATTTTTCTGCTTATCTTTATCATGTTGTCAAAGTTCACATGACATAATATTTTGTCCCACAACCATATGTCTTCATTTCTAGCCATTAAGCAAGTGGTGTCAATATCATTCAGATAGAGTAAGTTACCTTTTGTCTTCTCACCGGTACCAATCAGACTTCCTAATTTATTGAATATCTTTACCTTCTTATTTAAATGCTACTATGTGACCTAAATTATTCAACTGAGAAACACTCAATAGATTATAATTCAATCCTTTCACCCAATAATTATTTTCACATTTTATTAGGTTATTCAACATTATAGTTCCTTTACCTTCAACTGGAAAAGGTGTATCATTACCCATTATGACTGAACCACCATTATAGTATTCAAAAGTCTCAAACTTTTTTTGTCACTAGTCATATGGTGAGTGCAGCCACTATCTATGATCCAGACATCATTTTTACTAACTTTAGATATGAGTGCAGTTTCTACATACCTTTCTTCATCATCATCTGAATCATATTTTACTGCCACAAATACCATCTCAATGTCTTCATCAGATTCGGTGTCAGTATCTTCATCTTTGCATTTAGCTAGGTAATTGGCCTTCTTTCCTTTGTCCTTTTAGTTTCAGGTATCTTTTCTTTCTAATTTTCAGTTTCTTCTATCATCACCTCTCTCAAATTTCTTTTCAAATGACCTGTCATTACTTTTGTCATCTTTTCTTCTGTTAGGACATCTTGTAGCAAAGTGTCCAATCTCTTTACAATTAAAACAAACAAGTGGTAATTTATCTTTGTATTTACCTTTGCCTCTCTGCATTCTTCTAGCCATAAGTGCTTCAATTTCATCAAGATCTTCTTCTTCACTTTCACTATCACTATCTTTTCTCATAGTGTGTTTATGACTTGATTTACTTATTCTCAAAGAAGATTTGAATGCACACTCTATGTTTGGTAAGACACTATTATCAAAATTATTCATCTCAAATGAAATCAGTCTTCCAATCAAACTATCTAGAGTAACATTTATATTTTCTACTGCTCTAATTTATTGTATGGCATATACTTTAATAGAATAAGTAGGCAATAAGGTTCTTAGAATTTTACTTACCACTATATCTTCATCTAGTACACCTCCAAATCCTCGGATAACATTGACTACCTCTTTGATTGTTGTGTTGTACTATGTGATGTTTTCACCTTCTTTCATTCTGAGATCATCAAACTTTTGTCTAAGGCTTTTTGCCTTGGCTCTCAGAACATTTTTATCACCACCATGTATAAGCTTCAATTTGTCTCACATCTACTTTGTAGTTGTGCATGCTTTGACATCTTTAAATTCATCATCAGAGAGTGAGGAAGCAAGCTCTATCATCATGCAGTTGTGCTCATGCTTCCCTCTCATTTTTTCAATTGTGGGTGCTCCTGTGGGCAACACATATTCAGTATCTAAGTATTGAGTAACATCATTTCCAATACCTAATAAGTGGAATCTTATTCTACTTTGCCATGAAGCAAAGTTGTCTTTGTTCAACTTGGGAACATCTCATCTGTTTATCTTGTGATCTTTAGCTTGAG
This sequence comes from Thuja plicata, assembly GCA_018584345.1. Taxonomy (NCBI): domain Eukaryota; kingdom Viridiplantae; phylum Streptophyta; class Pinopsida; order Cupressales; family Cupressaceae; genus Thuja; species Thuja plicata. Next base: position 1,424,575 of record MU225388.1, read on the forward strand.
CTGTTAAACTCTCTTTCTAAGCACACAAGCTATGATACCAATTGTTAGTAATAAATGAGAGGGGGGGTGAATCAGTGGCCTCAAAAATTAATCCTTAAATCAACCCTTCAAACTTAGTACCACAAATTATACCTCTAGTTATCTTAAGTCCTATAAGATGAATGCCTTGAAATACTTATATCAAATTACTACTTCTCGAAATGCTTTGTAAACCTTCTTCTATATGTTTACCGATAAGCAGTCTTTCTATTGACCGAAACACAGTAAATAACTAGTGTATACCGATCAATCTAGATTTACTTAAGTGAAATGCAAAACAATAAAGTAATGACTCATAGACACATTAACACATGGATTTTTAATGTGGAAACCCTATTAAGGGAAAAACCACTGGGACTGGTACCCCAAATTTTCACTCTTATGAAGTGATATTGGTTAAGAGCCAACCTTGCTAAAGGTTAAAAACACACTGTTAAGTGTGACCTTGTTAGAGGATTTAAAAGATAGTTTGTCACTTAGTATCTAGCATCTAATGCTACCATCCTTGATCAAACACTCACTTGGCCTGTCAGTAGGTATCCGGTATATCCAATGCTACTTTCTATGATCAAGCTTTTTGATACTCCTTGGGATGTATCTCAATTACAAAAGACTTTTAAGTCCTGCTCCGTTAAGAGACTTGATGCTTCAATGGTTAAACTAAAACAGTAAATTGATCTGTTCATATATACAACTTAAATTGCAGATTCTTAGATCTATTGTAAGTACATTACCTTTCTGATCAATGTTATCAATTCAATACCTTTGCTCCACATTGTTTTTCTCTGTGATGTTGTATCATTGTTCGTCGGTGTCTGCAAAATTTATCTCTTTCCTTAGCTTGATTGATCAGGTCTAAATGAAGACTTTTTTCTCCTTCAGAATCTCTTTAGCATCTATTCTCTTGTCACTCCCCTTCTCCACCTTTGTAATGAATTAGGTTGTCTCTTTATAGACATGATTTCACTATTTCTTGTCTTTCTTGATCTTGGTGTGATCTACAATTCTCTCCAATTATATTTAAAGCAAAACTCTAGTTTTATCTCATAGAGATCTTCTTGTCAACTGGACAAAGCAACTTTAAATCCTTTACTTATCTTTAGCTTTATCTTGTCGATTAAAATAATGATATGTATCAGTTAAGTCTATTTTTAGCTCTTGACAGCTAAGCATTTTGTCATTTCTGAACTCTCTATTCTATCAGTCAATACTTCAGTTAGTCATCAGTGATAAGTGATTGTTCCGTTGGTGTGACTTCAGTTTTCTTCAGGATCTCCGTCTGTCAGGAAACACTATAATTATGTCCATCGGGTTACTCTGTGCTTTTTTCATCGGGAAACACTGTGACTTTTCTTGTTGGTAATTTTGTGCATTTTCTCATTGGGTAATACTGTGACTTTTCTCTTTTAATTTGACTGTCGGTGTGCACTCCGTCGGTGTATACAATCACTTTGTGAATACTTGACTTATATGCATTACTGATAGCATATCCTTTGATTCATCGGTTCTTTGAATTCTTTGGTAGTATGTCCATGACCATATAGATTATATCAAGTTGACATCAGTGACAATACAATACATTAACTAATTTAATGTCTTGCATAAATTTTCTTGTGTCTCTATGATCATCAACTTAACATCTTCAAACATTCAATCAGTTATAGTTCATCAATCCCATCATGCATTTACAATTCGTTGTAATGTTACTAGCCCTTTTTAGTGATATGGCACATCGTCAGGGGATATTTATTTCTTTGTATTTTAAATTATTACCTTATGTCCTTCATGTTGCCAATTTTTTAATTTATTCAAGTAATCATACTACATTACCTTCCTATGGTTTATTTCATTATTTAACATTATTTTCTCTCATTTTTTATATGATCTATTTTTGTATCTTTTATGAGTTCCTTTTGATCTATTGTTCCATTTGTAAGATGCATTAGGATGCACTTACTTCATTTGATGTTGATCAACTTGTTCCATTTTTAAGATGCATTGGAAGCACTTAATTCAGTTGATGTTGATCAACTTGATCCATTTGTAAGTTGCACTGGGTTACACTTACTTTAGCTGATGTTTATCAATTTGCTCCATCTGTAAGTTGCACTGGGATGCACTTACTTCAGTTGATTTTTATCAACTTGTTCCATTTGTAATTTGCACTGGGAACCACTTACTTTAGTTGATGTTTATCAACTTTTTCCATTGATTTTTTTTCTCTTGGCGAAGTTGTTCTTTAAATCCTTCTTGAAGTTTTTTGGATTTCTCATATGTTTGGCAGGTATATGCTTCTCTCTCTAATAATCCTTAGTTAAATTTATTTAGCATATGTCTATCTTAATGTTGGTTTAAATTATTATCTACTTAATGGTTCATTTCTTATGGTTCATAAGTGTAGTCATGATTGGCTAATCAATTCAAATGTTTATTGGTGATTGAGTCATATGTTCTACTTGGATTATGGTTTCTTCTCTCTCACTCCTATTTGCAATCTTACTAATGTGATGATGAGTTTGAATTCTTCATTGTTTAGATTGTGAGTCATGCAAGTTATGGATTAGCTACCCATTCACTTTTAGTAACTCATTAATGGACTATCTATATCCATGTGATTAATGCAATGTTGATGCAGGCCTCATTTCTGCATTAATATATTTATTTTTAGATGAGAGAATGGATTTTTTTTTGGTACCTTGACCATTTGATGTATCTTGATTTCATTTTTAGCTCCTTTATTTGATGAAATATAATGCATTTCCTTAAAGATATCTTATGATGTAACAGTTTCAAAGTTACACTAACTTGAATATTAGATGATATTCTTCTTGTGCATAGGTTCCTTGGTTCATGTTTCTATGTTTCTTTATTTTAGGTAAATCTTTAAGGCCCATTTATTGAATCACTTCCTCATCACATGTCCTATAACTTCAAGAATATTACATCAAGACTTGGATCAAGACAATCAAATCTCTTTCCTATATTGAAGATCAAGTTGCAGATTTTGTAAAGAGACATTTCATTCTCAATGAACCGCCTCACAATAGGTGTGGAATAATCATGCTCAAGGCATTTCTTAGGAATGGTTTATTAAATCTAAGGACTACTTCTCCTATTATGAGGTGCATTTAACTTTTCAACCTAGGGACGTATACTTGAAATGGTCAGCACGATATGTGCACTAGGTTCCTTAAGGAGTCATTCTGCTTATGCTGCAGGAAGGTAAAAATGCATAAAAGAAACCTACACTAGTGTTGCAGGAAAAGAATACATTTATCTCCTAGAACATCCATTATAACTATTCTTGCAGATGTTGCAGGAACATTCACAAGGTACAATGCTATAGGAAGAAATTGTAACTTCTATCTGAAATACTAGAAATGATGGAAATGCTGGAAGGAAATATATTCTATTCTAACCTATTCCACCTCCCAAGTGGGCCCCATTGGTTGGTTTCTGCTAATCTATTAACATAGAATGTAAAACAAGAATTACTTCATTATATTTCAAAAACTCATTACATAAAAACAATACATGAAACTTAAAATAGATTGTTGTAAGATATAACAGTTTTCTTCCAAAAACTTCTTTCTCTAACTTTCCTATCTAACCTCAAACTATCGGTCCAATCCCTATATATAGAGGATTGAACACTTATTACAAAATAGAAAAGAAACTATCTTGCTGAAAACATGCCGGAGAAGAAGATGGAAATGCAACAGCCCGCGGTGTGGGTAAT
>MU225388.1:1428672-1438797 GCA_018584345.1 Thuja plicata
GAACATATATTCTAATGGTTATATGAAATACTGCACTATATGTATAATATTAGCAAAATATGTCACAAACATCTACCCATGGTTTATCAGTTCTATCTGGACTTTATCACAAGTTTTAACTGGCTAGAATCACAAATGTTTTGTCAAAAACTAGAACAGAGTATTTAAAATTATACAAAATAAAGGCAATAATTTGGCCTTATCATCTACCCCTTGGTTAATCAAACGCTTGTCCTCAAGCATTGCATCTTCTGGAAATTGACCTAAAGTCACCAACTTCAGTTCTTCCTCACCTTTGGCTCTTGAAGGAGTAGTAGAATCCTCTTGTTCTTTCCCAAACTTCCCTTCTGTGATCCTCCTGTAGCCTGGCAGTGTTGATGTCATACAAGGGCTAAAAGAGCATGGGTGGCTACATTGTGAGTAGACACTAGAGCTCGTACCTAATTTTCCTACCCAGCTCTATGTATTTTTGTGCTTGGTGTATGTCTACTTCAAGGTTAATGGGGCTATGTGGTTCTGACCTTTTGAATGCCTCTGATAATCTACCCCATCTACTTCTGGCACCGATTAAGGCTCTTTGGAAGAAAAAATAAGAGATTTTATCATATTTTGCATACACATCTATTCTAAGTTTAAGATTTTTATCTCTGATTTCCTTTTTAATATTCCCATATGTCAGTTTGAACCAATCCCTCAGGAATACTTCTGGTTGACTGCTTTCTGCTCTTAATGGTAGGGGTTTTTTTTTCTCAAGTTCTCTATAATTCTCCAATTGTCTATCATAGTTAGCCTCATTGTGCATCCAAGACATTAGGGCCCTTAGATTTATATCCCCTATGTAAAGAAGGGGATTCCATTCAGCCTCTATAGGGATGATGAATTTATGCACATACAACTCACAGAGTAGGTTTTGTTGCCAAGATGGAAGGGTCTGGTATAAACCATAGAATTCCTGGGCTGATTTGAACTCTTTGTTTACATCTTTGAGGGTCATCATCAACTGAAATAGGAGGAATTATTCTTTTAGATAGATGGTATAGACCCTAGGTGGCGGTCTACAAGCAATTATCTGCTCAGTTAGCTGAAGGGCATGTTCCATTCTCTGTTTCTATCTTGCCAAATGCTCTTTTAATTCTACAATTTCCTCTCCTTGTTTTTCTATTACTTTCTGCAATTTCTTTTTCTCTTCTCCCCATAGAAATGTGTTTGCAAATTTTTTTTTTGCTTCCTCATCAAACTCTGTCAATTTTAAGAAATATCCCAGCCATCTACATGCATTAAATCTTCTTACTCCCTCAACATCAGATAGTAAAATACTATGAACCACTAGTTCATGCCACTGCAATTAGCCCCCCACTTTTGCTTTCCAAATTCAACCTCTGCTCTTTTCTCGATAATTACATTCTTCTCTTTTGAATTTCAGACTACTTGTAAAACCACAGACCCTCTTTCACATTCTTCTGGTATTCTTGGTATGAACAATAATAATGTACTTTAACAGAATGAATCATAGATATTCATGTGAGAGTTATGTCATGGTTTTAATACTGGTTCACATCTAGTCTGACAATTAGGGGTTTATTTGGAATAAAGGTATGACACTTGACACTTGTGTGATGCGGCAGCTGGATTTTAAATAAGACAAGGCTGAAGTATAGATTTGAGGATCTTAACAAGTAAATAGAAATGACATTTTAAGAATTGGCACACTTCCCTGCCCCTATGAAATATTGACAAGTGTCCTCACTTGTCAGACTTGGAAAAAGGTATAGAATTGGATTAAGGTGGCAATGATACATTTATTGCGGTATTCGATATAACCAACAAAATCTATGCGCTAAAAATGGAAATAAATTTGAAAAGCTCATACCTATTAATTAATCATCGCACATGCTAGGAAAGGTTGCCAAGAGTGGAATGACAGCGGTGGCAGTTGGCATGTGTTAGCACATGATATCTTTATTGAAAGCATAGAAAAATGATGACGTGGGAGGTGGGTGGATGGAAGATTAAGGAATGAAATTGGTTGAAAAAGAAGATTGTAGAAAGTGAATGGAGAATTTGAACTTTATGTAAACATAAAGTTTTTATTATGGTCATGATTTAGAGGAATTCTTATTGAAGAGCTACATGAAGGAGGTTGACACCCTCTGCTGCAGGAAGTGTTACCTGTTGATCCTTTAAAACTGGTTGGTTGAATTGTTGCAGGAAGCCTTCTTTCATCTATGGCTGGTGATACAACTTTAGCCTATGTCCATTGACTAATAGCTTGATGTGTATAGGGTCAATTGTGGTCAACTAGACTACTCCATTTGTAAATACATGGCTTATTTCATATGGACCCAACCATCATGTCTATAGCTTGCCTGGTATCTCTTGGAATCTGGAATCATATAACAATGCCCAATCTCCAACTTTGAACTGCTTACTCTTAATATGGGTTTCATGCCACTGTTTCCTTTTCTTTTTGCCAATTTATGTGCACTGTATGGCAAACTTGCACATTTCATCCAAAGAATTGAGATGCAGCAAGCATTCTCTCTGTGCTGCAGGAAGATCAATATTTAACTCCAGCACTGTTCTTAATGTCTTGTGTTCAAATTCAATTGGTAGCATTGCTACTTTACCATATAATAGTTTGAATGGAGTGAACCCTGTGGTGGTCTTCCATGTTGTTCTATACACCCAGATGGCATTTGATAGTCTGCTGCTCCAATCTCGGTGATGCAAATGAACTGTCTTTGTTAAGATTGCTTCTATTTCCCGATTTTCAACTTCTGCTTGTCCATTGGCTTGAGGGTGTAACACCCCAAAATTGACATCTTGCAACCCTAACCAATTTTGTTGCATTTGTCATTCTTCTAAATCATCAAAGTCCTATTGTACTAGGCAAATTCTGAGTTTTCACTGACTCTACTCGACCTGAGTGTCAAATGTAGAAAATCCTAAATCTGTATCAATCATACATCACATTTAATTCCTAAATATCTATTTGGCTAAACCAATCCTATGATCGAATTAATTTAATTATAAAGTCCTAGCACTTTAATTAAATTAAATTCACCCTCTTTAGCTGAGACACATGAAAAGGAATTAAATAATATTTAATTATTAAAATAAATATCCTCATTTCAATAATTGAATTTAATTATTCAGATAATTGAGAAAAAGCAATTATGAGGTCATATTTATTTAATTAATTGGATATTCTCTCAAAAATCTTTCTTCTATTCAGAAACGGAAACTTTGAATTAATTGTGCTTTAAAGAGAAATAAAACAATTAAATTCAAATAAAACAATGTTAAATCAAAGAGAGAAAATAGTTAAAACAGGAAGAAAATAATTTATTGAATTCTTTTCAATAAAGCTTTCTATTTTTAATTAGCTTTTCTAGTTGTTTTATTTCAAAACAGGAAAGTTTCTATTCTGATCTTCTCAGGGTTTATAAAAGAACCCTCTTTCTTCATTCAAACCCCTTGAATCATTTTAGAGAAAATTGCATTGTTAGAATACTGAATTGCTGTCTCATTTTGCTAATATCATATAGAGTAAATTTCATATTGAAAATAAGATAGTTTTCAATTTCTAGACTAAATTACATTGAAATCATGTCTTAGTTTAGTATCTCATATTTCAATTCATTAGCATAATCTTTGCATTTGCATAGCATTTATCATGTCAAATCCTTCGTTCTTAGATGGTCCATAGGTGTGAGGCCCTCGTCCTGAGAGCAAATTTCAAAACCCCATCTAGATAGAAGGCAACAGGTTGAATCACGCAGACAAGCAGGATGAATAACTCATATTCAGTCTTGTTTGTTCTTGGTGAAGAAGGACTATGTTGAAGTGTGTGGTTGATTGAGAAGGCCAAAATTAACACATACAGAGGGTGATAGGGGTTTGACTTCCGATGTCAGATATTATATTCCTTCATGAGCTTTGTTATTAGATTGGAAGTGAATTGAGTACCTTGATCAGTAACAAGTTATCTTGGCACACCATATCTAGTAAAAATTTATTCATACAGAAATTCAGCAACTTTATGATCCCTGACATGCTTCATTGCTCTGACTTTGACGCATTTGGTCACGTAATCTATGTACACCAGAATGTATGACTTCCCATTAGATAGAGGGTCTATTGGACCAATAAATTCCATGCCCCATTTATCAAATGGCGTTACCACCACCTACGGGATTAAGGGCATTTCATCTGATCTTGTTGGTCAACCCATTCTTTGACATTTGTCACACTTCCTTGTATAACTAGTTGCATCTTTGTGAAGTGTAGGCCAGTAGTAGCCAATTGTTAAAATCTTCTGTGATGTTCTTTTGGTTGTAGAGTGTCCTCCACATGGTTCATTATGACATGCATGAAGAATTTCATATGTCTCATCTTCTCTCACACATCTCCTCATGACTTGGTCAGGTCCAGTGTAAAATAATGTGCTATCAATCCAAAAGAAATGGAAGCTTTTCTCTACAAGAAGCTTCTTTTCCTTATAAGAGAAATGTGTTGGCATTTTGTTAGCTACTAGGTAATTAGCTATATCAACATACCATGGATTCTGGAAAGCAATATGAAATAAATGTCCATCTGGAAATGCATCATCTATCAAAGTAGTATCTTCTTCAGTATGATGAATTCTGGATAGATTATCAGCTACCACGTTTGCTTTCCCTGGCTTGTCAGTGATTGTTATATCAAATTCCTGCAAAAGAAGAAGCCATCTTGCTAACCTGCCTGTGATGGCAGGTTTGTTCATGAGATACTTAATTGTTTCATGGTCAGTATGAACAAAGATAGGATAACCATTTACATAATGGCAGAATTTGTTCAGAGCATAAAATACTGCTAGCAATTATTTCTCAATCACTGTATAGTTTAACTTTGGTCCATGTAGACTCTTACTGATATAATAGATTGCATTTTCAAGGTTTTTAGACTTTTGTCCTAAGATATCACCTATGGCATAGTCTCAAGCATCTGTATGTATGTGAAATGGCAAAGTCCAGTCAGGACGCCTAAGTACTGGTGCAGTTGTCAAAAGTGACTTGAGCTGTAGGAAGGATTCATCACATTCTTTTGTCCAAGCAAATTTAGCTTCTTTGGTAAGTTATACAAAGGACTATCTATTTGACTAAAGTTTTGGATAAACCTCCTATAATAGCCAGCGTGACCTAGGAAAGATCTAACATCATTTTTCTTAGTAGGAATAGGGAGTGTGAGAATTACCTCTATCTTTGCAGGGTCTACCGGGATTCTAGCTTCAGAGATAAAATATCCCAATACCACTCCTTCCTGCATCATCAGAAAGCACTTTTCACTATTGAGAGATAGATTATGTTCCTCGCATCTGATTAGTACTTTCTCCAAGTTCTTCAGAGCTTCCTCAAATGTGACACCAAATGTGGTGAAGTCATCCATGTAGATTTCCATGCAATCATGTGATATATCAGCAAAGATGCTGATCACAGCTCTCTAAAAGGTAGCAGGTGCATTGCATAATCCAAATGGTAATACTGAATAGGAATATGTGCCCCAAGGGCATGTGAACATGGTCTTTTCCTAATATTTGGGGGCAATGCTTATCTGATTGTAACCACTGTATCCATCCAGGAAGGAAAAGTATTTCTTTCCAGCCAAATTATCCAAGACCTGGTCAATAAAAGGTAAAGGAAAGTGGTCCTTCTTTGTGGCATTATTTAATTCCCTGTAATCCACACATATCCACCACTTACCTCCTTTCTTAGGTACAATGACCAATGGTGATACCCACTTGCTATCAGAGATTGGATAGATGAATCCAGCATCCAACAACTTCTGCAACTTGGTTTTAACTATTTCTCTTAGTGCGGGATTTATTCTCCTCTATGGTTGATGAAGTGGCAAGCTTCCATCACTGATGTAGATTCTATAGGTGCATATTTTAGGGTTTAGTCCCACCATATCCCCATAATCTCATGCAAAGGCTTTTTCATATTGACTGAGTAGCTTGGTTAACAATGCCAACTATGATTGGGATAACTTAATATTTACATGGAGGTTACGACTAGGGGAAATTTCCACTGTTGTTGTGAGATCTACCATTGATACTTTGGGCACTAGAGTTGTAGCTATTTCTTTTGGCAATAATTGATCAATTATTTCAGGGTTTGCTAGAAACATACAGTCCTCATAGGTACATAGTTGTAAAATAGAACTCTCTAAAACATCTTTATCCACAATACATTCATTAGGAAGGATGCTTTGTATCACATCATATTCCTCTTACATCTTTAGAAAAGATTGCCTATGCAACATCATGAGTTGGGCTACTAAATTCAGCTCTTCCTCCTCATCCCCTGAGTCTGGCCAAATAGGTTCTCCCAAATCTGGTTGGGGTTGGGCAGGAGGATATAGGGCTAGCTTCCTTATGGCTTGACCATTTGAAATTTTCATACTGCCCGATCTTCAATTAATTTTGGCATCAGTGGTGGCTAACCAGGGTCTTCCCAAGATTACAAGATAGCCAGCAAATTTTACTTTAGGTGATAGCATAAGAAAATTAGCAGGATACTCCCATGAATCTAAGGTAACTATCACATCTTCCATGAGATCCTCTGGAGTAACAGTTGAACTATCAGTAAGTTGTAACACTTTGGTTTTTGTTCTTAAGCCTTCTATGCTTAGCCTATGCATTGTATCTTTAGTCATCACATTTATTGCTTCTCCCAAATCAATTAGAGCATTTTTCATAGTCTATCCATTTATTATCAGGTCAACTACTAGACTGCTAGGATCTGAATACTTTGGTATCACCACCTTTCCTAACATGATATCTGCTAATTTCCCTAAAACATGTATTGTTTGAGGGTCTTTCTTCTTCTGTCCTAGATTCTTTAGGCATGCTTCCTTAATAGCCTTTCCATAAAGAGGTATATCTTTGATAGCTTGGAACAGAGGGATTTGAATGTTCATATTTTTTAGCTGCTCAATAATATCAAATGTCTCCTCTTGGGGTACAGGTTTTTCTTTGTTTAGCCTATGTGGAAAGGGTGGATTTATTGAAGTGTGGACAATAGTTCTGCTGGGTATATCAGTCAACTGGATGGTATTTGGCAGTTTGGCTTCTGGAAGTAGTGTTGCAGGAGTGTCTGCAAATTCCATGATAATAGGATATTCAGGTGTAGGCAGGGTGGTACCGGACCTCAAATGGATATCAGCTATCTCTAATGAATAAGTAGGGAACTGTTGAGTGTCAGTAATGTACATTTGTTGTTGCTGTTGTTTGTTGTTTGGATTTGGCTATGGTTGAGCAGGCAATTGGGTTGGCTTTGGATTAGCATTAGTTGCCGCAGGAGGTGGCATTATTGTAGGTGGTTGCACTGGAGGTGGTAATTGTGGGCAGCCAGAATTTTGGTTAGGCCACTGTGGAGGCCCCCTCCATTGATTAGTTTGCTGCCAATTTCCTTGCGGTGGTTGCCATTGATTCTGCTGATTAGGCTACTGGTTATTTTGCTCATTAGGCCATTGGTTATTCTGCTAGTTTGGCCATCGATTATTCTGCTGGTTTGGCCACTAAGGTTGAGAGTACTGAGAAGTGTTCTGATAATTTTGGTTTTGCCACTGATTATTGTTAGAATTTGAAAATTATAGAGGATCTTGTGGCATACCTTGTCGTGAAGCCCATGGTTAATGTTGAGCCATGAAGAACACTTGATCATTGTCTCCTTCTATCTTCATGTAGTCAGTTGGTAAATGTTGATTTTCTAGGTTTTCTACCAGCTTACATCTGCAGTCTTTCTTTTGTTTGCGACAGTGGGGACAGTACTCAGCCAATTGTGATTCAGCTTTTGCATGCTTCTTCTTGGCAGTCATTGTGTCAAGATGTGTAGCTACATCATTTATAATATCTTGCTTGAAATTTATGAGTAAATTAGATATCTCCGGATTTGAAATGCCCAAACCAATCCCTTTTGTGACTGTGGGCTGATATCCTCTACCTTTCTTCACAGTTGACCTTGAGTAGTTGAGATAGATTTTCTTGAGGTCATCCAAAGAGGATTGGGATATGTCTCCACCAGCCATCAAGTCTAATGCTTTCAGACAGTTGTCATTTACCCCTCTCAAGAAGACTAGTTTCTGTGAATCCTCTACCAGTACATGCTGGGGATTCTTTTGCATTGTGTACAAAAAATGTGAAACATAGTCCTCCAATGTTTCATCTTCCTTTTGAGACATCCTAAAGATATTATCTCCTTTTGGGTCACTACCTTTGCAATAATCTTTATATTTCTGCAGAAACAATGTATGTATCTCATCCCAGGTACCTGCTGCATTGGCTCCTAAGCCCATGAACCATCATAAGGTTGACTTTTTCAGTGTTGCAGGAAACAACTTGAGCTTATGGGAATCATTATTATAGTCGAAGCTTCGACACAGTATGTCAAAATCAAACAAGAAAGTGTCAGGATCCTCCGTTATAAGACCATAAAACTTCAGAAGAGCAGCTGTGGGTATATTTTTGAGATTAGCATTGTTTATAAGGCTTGGGAGAGGAAATGGGAAAATAGGGTGTGCCATCAGAGGTATTTGATTATGGGGTTGCTGCTGGAAAGGAGCATTAACTATGGGATTATTAACAATAGGTGGATTTGGGCTGAAATTATCTAGAAAGCTGGCCAAGATTTATGCAAAAGGTTAGAAGCCGCTTATTTCAAGTGGTTCTTCTCTAGAGGAAGATGCTGCAGGAAAGTTAGAGCTTGCGTCTTCAAAAGGTAACTCAACTTCTTTAACTTCCTTGTTCAAATTAGCAGACTCTACTGGGAGAAATCTTCCATATTCATCTCGTCGCCTTTCTCTTCGATGCATGAAATTGAATTGTTCATGCTTGTGAAGTAATTTTTAGGGATACAAATCTAAAAACTAACTAAGAATGAAAAAAATGACTCAAAAATGTTCCTAGCTTGACACCATCCACGGCAACGGCGCCAAAAATGAACCACCTCACAATAGGTGTGGAATAATCATGCTCAAGGCCTTTCTTAGGAATGGTTTATTCAATTTATGGACTAATTCTCCCATTATGAGGTGCATTTAACTTGTCAACCCAGGGACGTATACTTGAAATGGTTGGCACGATATGTGCACTAGGTTCCTTAAGGAGTCATTCTGCTTATGCTGTAGGAAGGTAAAAATGCATAGAAGAAACCTACACTAGTACTATAGGAAAAGAATACATTTATATCCTTACTAAAATGAATGCTAGAAATTGAAAACTCTACTTAAACCTATACTTTCAACCTAGAACATCCATTATAACTATTCTTGCAGATGTTGCAGGAACATTCACAAGGTACAATGCTGGAGGAAGAAATTGTAACTTCTATTTGAAATACAAGAAATGCTGGAAATGCTAGAAATGCTGGAAGGAAATCTATTCTATTCTAACCTATTCCACCTCCCAAGTGGGGCCCCTTGGTTGGTTTTTTCTAATCTATTAACACAGAATGTAAACCAAGAATTACTTCATTATATTTCAAAAACTCATTACATAAAAACAATACATGAAACTTGAAATAGATTGATGTAAGATATAACAACTTTCTTCCAAAAACTTCTTTCTCTAACTTTCCTATCTAACCTCAAACTATCGGTCTAATCCCTATATATAGAGGATCGAACACTTGTTACAAAATAGTAAAGAAACTATCTTGCTGAAAACATGCTGGAGAAGAAGATGGAAATGCAACAGCCCACGGTGTGGATAATAAAGCTTGGGTGACCAGTTCAACATAATAAAGTGCAGAGGGAATATAGAAACACTACATCCCCATGTCCTAGAATAATGGCTCCTCCATTATAGCAGTTGTGTTTCCTGGTGCTGTGATGATCACTCCACTGTAGCTGGTGCTCAACAGTCTTCCTTGAATGCTGTCGACCACTCTCCAGCTACTTTCTCTCCTGTCAAGTTAGTTGTGATGCGTAAATATTCATGCAACAAGCTTAATCAAATCAAATCTAGATATTAGAACATATATTCTGATGGTTATATGAAATACTGCACTATATGTATAATATTAGCAAAATATGTCACAAACATCTACCCATGGTTTATCAGTTCTATCTGGACTTTATCACAAG
>MU225388.1:1438847-1467552 GCA_018584345.1 Thuja plicata
TCTACCCATGGTTTATCAGTTCTATCTGGACTTTATCACAAGTTTTAACTGGCTAGGTTCACAAATGTTTTGTCAGAAACTAGAACAGAGTATTTAAAATTATACAAAATAAAGGCAATAATTTGGCTTTATCACTCATTGTAAAATTTTGGGTTTTATTCCCTTGATGTAAACAGCCCAAGTAAATATTAAAGGGGGGTGTTAGAAATTAATCTTTCCTTGGTGAAATATGTAATTAAAGGATAAACCAAGGTATCCTAATTTTTATTTGTCCTCTAGTCCAAGTAGGACATGTCACATTTTTGTAATTCCTTTAATAAGAAAATTAGATATTCTTCCTTAAGAGGAATCTCACATTTGGCACACACACAATGTGAATGTGACATTAATAGAAGATGGAAATTACATGAAAAATCCTCCACTCATCTTTATTTAAGAGATGCATCTACTCACACTTTCTCAATAATCATCTATATTCTCCACTTCTCTTCACTTTCTCAATCTTGCTCTCAATATTGCAATGAGCTTATTTCTCTCTTTCCCTCTTCTTCTTTAGGATTTGTTCCATATTCATATTATTCATAAGGGGATTTTTCTTGTTTTTTCCCCTTTCAAAATCCTTGTGTTCTTGTGTTGGTCTTGGTGCATTTTGGTGAATCTTGATGTTTGATCTATTGAAGGAAAATCTCTCTCTTTGTACTTGGTAAAACTCTTTTTTTGCACTCTCTCTTGGATTCTTTCCTTATCTCTTTCCATTTTATTTTATTTTTCTAACATTCTTAAGTACAAATTACTGCCTGCATTACCTTTTATGAAACCAAGATAAAGTAAATACTTGTCCAATCTAGCATACCATGCTCTAGGTGCTTGTTTCAGTCTATACAAAGCCTTCTTCAATTTGTAAACAATATCCTCATCACCTATCAAAGGAAATCCATTAGGCTGCTCAATATGCACTTTATCCTCTAGATCTCCATTTAGAAATGCAAATTTTACATCCAGCTGATACACTTTAAAGTCTTTGTGTGCATAATAAGAAAGAAGTAATCTCACTACCTCAAGCCTAGCAACATGAGAAAAATTTTCTTCAAAGTCTATACCTTCTTGTCGCGAGTAGACTTTACAAACTAGTCTTTCCTTATTCCTTACAACCATTCCTTCTTCCTTCATTTTGTTTCTAAAAACCCATTTAGTCCCTATAAAATTATTGTCCTTAGGTCTAGGAACTAATTCCCAAGTGTTATCTTTATTTATCTATTCCAATTCTTCTTGTATTACTTTATTACAAGATTCATCTCTATATGCATCATCAGTAGTTTTAGGTTCTACTTGAGAAATCAAACAAATCTCATTTCTTAATTTGAATCTTGTCATCATGCCTCTATTTGCATTTCCAATAATTTGAATTTATGGATGATTTTTCTTAACATACCTTGGTGTCTTTGAAATTTTAATAGAATCATTTGATTCATTTAGACATACTTCAATCTCATGATCAACCTCAAAAGGTTCTTCTTGATTTGTAGTATCCTCCCTATTCTTTGAAGTCTAGCTATAGTCATATATTCTTTCTAGAATTTGAAACATCTCATCAATCCTTACATTAATACTTTCAATTATCTTCCTCAATCTTAGATTGAAACATTTATAAGCTTTTATCTTAGTGGAATAACCAAGGAAGGTCCCTTCATCACTTCTAGCATCAAAATTTCCTATCTCATCATCCCTTTTTATATAGAATTTACTACCAAATATTCTAAAATATTTCATAGTAGGAGCATGATTGAACCATAGTTCAAAAGGAGTCTTATTAGTACCTTCTATGATCTAAATTTTGTTAAATTTGTAAATTGTACTACCAATAGCTTATCTCCAATGGACATGTGACACATTTCCTTCAAGAAACATACTTCTGGCAACATCTAATATAGTTCTATTTCTTCGTTGTATAATCTCATTACTTGTGGTGTCCTTGGAGCAGATGTTTGTCTATATATTTCATGCTCTTCATAGTAGGTATTGAATATATCTGAAATAAACTATCCACCTCTATCTGACTTTAAACATTTTTTCTTCAAACCTAATTCATTCTCAACTTTTTCTTTGAAAATCGTAAATTTATCAAAAGCATCAAAATTCTCTCTATGAAACGCAACCCACATCATCTGATAAAATTCATCAACAAAAAGTATGAAATACCTTTCACCGTAGTAAGATATTGCTCTTGTAGGATCACATAGATCTATATGCACTAGATCCAAGTTCCATTTTGCTGAGTAAGATTTTCTTTTAAAACAACATCTAGTTTGTTTCCCCATCACACATTCTCTACACAAAGTGTTAGAAATTTTCACAGTCTTTGGTAGATCTCTAACAACATTTTTGATACTTTCTTTCACAATTTTATCAAAAATTATATGAAAAAATCTTATATACCATAACCAACTATCATCAACCTTCGCAACAAAATAAGAAGCTTCTGTAGTATTCAGCTCAAACACATTACCTCTTGACTTAGTCCCTGATGAGATCAAATCTCCTTTCTGACTTCTGATAGAATATTTCCCATAATTAAACTTCAAATGATAACCCTTGTCTACAAGTTGTCCAGCACTCAACAAGTTATGCTTAAGTCTATCAACAAGCAATACATCATCAATAATAGTTTTACCATCAAGATAAACCAACCCCACTCCAATGATAAACATAGGAGTATTTTCACCAAATCTGACTACACCACCATCATATTTTGTTCGATGAACAAATTTGTTTCTATCACGAGTCATATGATGTGAACAACCGCTGTCTATGATCCATTCAGATTTCTTTTCAACATGTGAAACTAGGGCATTCTCTTCATGAGTAGGTTCATCATCTTTAATAGCAATAAATATGATTTCATCATATTCCACGGTATCATCATCAAACATTCCTTCAATAGAATAGTAATGTTCCTTATCCTTGGAGTAATTAGGTCTATGAAAATTATATTTATGTTTAGGAACTCTTGTTGGATATCTAGATGCAAAATGACCTATCTTATTGCATGAAAAACATTTCAGAGGTAACTTTCCTTCAAACTTACCCTTACCTCTCTTTTCTCTTCTTGAGATCAGGGCCACAATTTCATCTAACTTCCTCTCTTCTTCCTATATCTTTTCCTCACTTATGTTGGTGCTCGCAAGGCCTGATAAAGTCTTTTTATTACTATGCACAATCATCTTGAATGGTGATTTAGCCTTAGGTAATGAATCTCCCAGCTTTGCAGCCTCAGAGGTATTTAATTTTGCAATCAACATCTCTTTGGTGAAGTTTGTCGTCAAAGGTATGATCTCCTCTATCATTTGCACTTTAGTTTTGTAAATAGGTGTCAAATATCTAAGAATATTTATGATAACTTCTTCTTCATTGTAGGTGCCTCCATAGTTTCTAATGCATATAAAAACCTCAGTAACCCTCTGTACACATGCTCTAACATTCTCATCATCTCTCATTTTTAGGATTTCCATCCTTGTCTTCTAGTTTTGTAACTTTTCCTTATTAGTAAACTTATCTCCTTCATATAGTTCCTCAAATTTTGACCAAATTTTATGAGCAAAATCCAAATCTTTAACCTCTGTGAATTCACCGTTAGAGAGTGTACTAATCAATGCTTCTCTTCCAACCATATTAAAAGAAAATAACTTATTTTCATCATCAGTAGCTTTATCTAATTCATCTTTAGTCTTGACCATCTCATCTTTCTTTGTAATCATCCACTAGTCAATTCCCAAACACAACAGATGATTTCTCATCTTGTTCTTCAAACTGTCAAAGTTTTCAGGATCAAACTTTGGACTTTCCTTCCTATAGAATGCCATCATCAAGATCACCTCAAGCTATTACAATTTTTCTCAAAGGAAAATAATATTTGATACCAATTGTTAGAAATAATAGATAACCAATACAACTGAGTGGGGGATCAGTTGTATGTCATAAAATTTAACTTTAAAAACTAAATGATAAATGCAATATTGAACACAATAACATCAACACCATAACACAACCAATTATTGTCGAGGAAACTCTATTAAGGGAAAAACCCCTGTGGGAATTAGCACCCACAAATAATGCACTGAAATTATAGTATCCCTCTTAGGATATTTAGCCCTATTAGGAGCCGATTATTACATACAATACACAGTCCATGTTAAAGGACAAAACCTATTAGGATTCAAGAGAAACAACAGGCTCACTTCCCAGGCTCACTACCTAAAGAAGGTTAAATCCACCTTCAGGACTCAATGTCCAAGATGCAAATATACAAAGATATAATATCCAGTGAACTGACTGATAGAAACAAATTTTATTAAGTAGTTCCAATGAAGTTCATCAATCCCTATCTTTTCTCTACATCCAACATACTTCTCAAATACAAGCTTGCATCTTCCACACTTCACAGTCCACACTCCTTATTAAGAAAATAAATGTCCTTTATACAGGTTTATAGTAAGCAATTAGGTTGGCCAATTAAGACTTGCCCAATGCACAAATAATTACATAAGTCCTTGCTAAGATAGACATCATACCTTGAAATGGTAAACATTAATTATAAATCATCAAATATAATCCAATATCTACAATCCACGCTCATCATCCATAATACACGCCACATCTCTAAAGTCGGACCCAAATAGGTCTTCTCTAGAGCACACGTCACAATTGACATCACCAAGAGTCTTGCAACCCAAGAATTTAAAAAACATGAAAAAATATGACTCCTGACATTACCCAAGCTTTCATAACATGAAATGTGCTTGCACCCAGGTTATCCAAAAAATTTAGAGACTAACACTATCACAATTCTCTGTCACTGTTCTTTAAACAATCTTCACCAAAATCGCTATAACTCAAACAAACATAAACATAAACACAAGTGACCTTAGATATAAGATACCCACTTGTCCCTTAACACATATTTGTGCTCTCATCCTCTGATATTCCATATAGTATTCATACATGACTGTTAGTCTCGCCTGTGCCTGAGATAACCAGTCTAACTGAGACTTCAACTAAGCATATGTTGACGTCAATGAAAAAAATGAATGCCACCAACTCTAAAAAAATCCAATTCCTACAAAGATTTTGTGCGCTAATGGTTGGATATGATATTCATATTCTATGTATGAATGATGGATCAGTGGTAAGAGGTTCAACTATTAGATAAGTAGATATATGGTATTTTCATGGAACTATTCAAGCATTGTTGATGCTATTTCTCAGTTCACTTTTGTAGATGAAATATTTTGTATGGTAGTCTACCTCTAATGGTTGTATACTTGTTTTTTAATTGAGTAGTGAGATCTAGGTTGTAAGCCTGAATGCATGTGCATTCCCCTCATGTACTAAACCATTAATAGGGTAACTTATTTCTACAAAATTAAATACTTGTGGGTTCTATCTCCACCACGGTTTTCCCCTTAACTGGGTTTCCACAATAAAAAACATGGTTTTAATTTTTTTTATTTGTTTTATAGTTATACAATCAAGTTAAAAAGGTTATAAGTGCTAGAATGTTGATTCCCCCCTCCCCTCATTTTTACTCAAAATCCTAACATATGAGGCAATGCCTCTTTGAATATAATCAAAAGTGTTGATGTAATAGCTTGAACTCGACAAAACCCTAATAGGAAATCATAAAACTAAAGCCTTTATTCTTGGATGTTGTAGTTTTCCACAATGCTTGATGAAGAATAAAGCCTTGAAGATCTTGAAGATTTGTTTGATTTCTCAATTGATTGTGTGATATTATAGATGGATTATTGATAGCTTGAACTTGATTCCTTTTCATGTTCTTCTTATTTAAAATGAAGAGAGAGGAGGTCCTTTTATAGAAAATCCTCAAATTCAAGATTCAAATTTGATCTTGAATGATCACAATTGAAAACCTCATAAGAAGACCCCCACATTGGGATTTAGGAAAAATTTGAGCCAAATAGACCGGGGACAAGTCGGCCAGTTGACTTGTCCTAGGAAAAAAGGGCTCAAATTTCACTTGGATGCTAGGGAAGGTGGAAAGGAGTAGGGGGAGAAAATGTAGGTTGTTGTGAGGTCAAGTAAGATCCCAAAAACTTAAGATAAATGAATAGGTCCTAGCTAAGGAAATGAATTATTTGATTGGAGGGAAAATGGAGGAGCACACTTATAAATAAGTGCCAACCTCATGTTTTGAAGAAATAATGTTAATTTTAAGGTCCAATAAGTGCTAGAAGAATTTCAAATCAATGTAGGTATCCATACACACTAAAATGGGGATAAAATGAGCACCTAATAAGGGTTCTTACTTTTTAGGATGATACATTTAGCCCCCACTTTAGTGGGAGTATGATTCCACCTTATGCTCACAATAAGGTAGAAGAAAGACAGAGAGAGATGAGAATCATGGGAAAAAAGAAAGAAGATAAGATATCACTAAGTTTAAGGACATAAGACTCCAAACCAAGGATCTTAACTTTTACATCAATATTCAAGGATACCTAAAATAACAACAACAATCCTAAAGCTTACTGAGTGTAACATAAAAAATAGAGGTCGCCAAAATGTAAGATAATAAAATAGGTGTTTAAATATGTTACATTTGAAATAGATGTGTTTATTGAAATGTATGGGATAAATTTAATATGTGTGAAGAAGATAAGATTGTCCTCCTAATCCCAAACATCATAAAGGGAATATCTAAATTGATTAACCCTAAAGAAAGGATCAATGCATAAATGAATCAACCTATTAAGGATAGGGATAAAGAGAAAAACCCTAATTCTCATTTTATAGAAGAGAGTGTGTGCTAGGTTTAGATAAATTAAGAACTTTAATTGAATTGAATAGGATAAAATTACTAACCTTGAAATGTTGCAAATCTGAAGAATATTGTTTTCGGGGGTCTGTACTCATTTCCTGGAAAATCTGAGACCGAATCTGGAATAGAAATGTAGAGATGAACAAAACCTAGAAATATTTTTCTATTCTGACATAGTTCTTATTTACACCCTCAAGTCAATGTCACCATTGACCCAGAATTTACTATTCTGACCTAGGGTAGAATCGACCTGTTATGCTCTGCATACCCGTCCCTACATTTTGTGTGCAAAATGTTGGTTCCCCTCTTTTCGCTTTTGGCCCTTGCCTTGTTTTCTTTGTCTTCTTTGTTTCCTTTTTTTTCTTCTCCGGGCTTTCCCTCTCATGAGGTTTTTTTTCTTTTTGTGTTTGTTTTTTTTGCCTCCAGGACCCAGTCCCAGAGTTTGTCATTCTTTCCAGAGCCGGATTCTGGACTTCAGGATTCTCCACCACGATGTCTTCTCCTCGCGAGAAGGTATGGTCGCATGGAATCCCCAGATCCGAAGTCCGGAGGCTTGTCTATTCCAGACTTTGTGGAGAAGAGGGTAACTTGCTTTTACCTTGGGTATAAATAGGAATTATGCATCACTTTTACACTTACTGCGATTAAACACTTGTGCATCCAGAGCCAATCAAAGTGAATTAAGGCAATTTTAAACTACTTTTGCCCCCATGTATAGTGACTGTTTACCAGTGATTTTGCAGTGATTGTTTGCGGTAATCCCTAGGGTGAGCTCGTTGCAAGGTGCCTCCCGTGCCTACCTTCTCTGTTGTGTTCGTTTCTCAGGTAGGCTCTCAGTGTTGGTCCTGTCTTTTTTTTTGGTTTTCTAGTTTTGTTCTCGTTTTTCTCCTATTTTTTGTTTTCTATCTAGTTTTTGCCCGTTGTCTTTGCTACGTCTTGTGGCACTGGTTTTTCATTGCCTCCTATTGGTGGGTTGGCACTGGCAGAGGGTTTTCCGCCCTTTGCGCAGTTGTAGCATAGGTGGTTTCTATGCATTCTGCATGGTGTTGGTTGTTTGTACATTATGTAAACTCTGTAAGTTATGTATATATCCCTCGGCCCTATTATATATCCTATGTATATCCTTCTAGTTTTGGGTCAAGCTCGTCGTGCTCTCGTCTAGTTTCCTGAATTTATGAGCTCACCCACATGGAAGAGTACCACCTAGTTGGAACTTGGCTCTTGGCTGGTTTCAACCATGGCATTTTCTCTCTCTACCATTGAGTCAGTATTTATGGTACATTTATTTCCCATGCTCGCATTTAAGATCCACCAAGTGGCTTTCGTCTTGCATGCGTTCAGACAATTGGCACCATCATCACCATAACTCTCATTTATTATATGACCATGTGACACCCACACGAGCCTGACAACTCACTTTCTGGTCACGTCTCCCAATAGTTAGTTTTCTAGATTCTGGGTCCTACGTCCTCACCTAGCCTATATCTTACTTCCATCAAGTATGCAGAAACCCCCAGCACTAGATAATGGTTGACTCCCCAAGTTGACATCATATGCATATCTTTCTAGATTTTAACCTAAACTAACTTTTCAGGTGAAATGCGCAATGCAGTGGTAATTTCTCTAGAATCCAAAGTAGCATTTTTATCTTATGAGAAATCTGATGGTCGCCTTACCTTGCAAGTTTTCAAACATCACACTTTCACTATGTCGGAGGCTTCTGGATCCTCACCGCCCAGGAGTCCAGATCGCCCCACCAGGTAAGTCACTAGGGTAGCCATTAGGTCTAAGATTGAAAGGGCCCTAGAAAATCCCTCATAATGAAATATTTGAAGGAAAACACTATTACAAAGTCAAAGATCGAATCCAAGGTCCAGTTGATTACCGACACCAGCGTCAAAATGTGGGTAGAAATGTTGGCCCTTGTCAAAATGATGATCATCTAGTGAACGGTCGAGGACCAATTGACCATCAAAGTTGGAGAAAATAGGATTCTAAAGGCCGCTTGCTTCCCATGTTCTGTGAAAGCCCTGGAAATCATCCTCACCCACGCAACACACTACAACTCCTCTGTGCAGGCCATCATGCTCGCTACCACGGTCCCGAACGGATATCCTACACCCATCGTTTCCCTGGATGCTGCAAATTTTTGGGCAAGTTTAGGGATCCCTCAATTTGCAAAAGTAGTTATTGTCACCTGATCTGATGCATTGGCATAATTTCAGCAGCTGGAGGTTATGTCCCGGCAATATTTGAATAACAAGTGGCTGAAGACCACAAAGAAGGATTCCAAAAGAATGAAGTTGGAGATCCCCAGATTTGAATTCAAGGAAAGCATCCAGATGGGGATCATAGAATTATGCAGGATTTTTGGGCAACCCCATGCCCAAGAATTCTCAGGATGGATGTATTACTTCCTACTGGACATCTCTACTGGCAAACAATATTTTGATTGGGTCGCCATCATTTTGAACCATGTGGACTCGCAGTTCCTTCAGGTGGCTCGGAGCTCAAAATTTTACATGATGTCATATGTTCTCTAGGCCTTAGCACAACAACGCCCCATCACAAATGAGCTTCCCACATCAGGTGACCTTGGGGTTGGCCTAGGGCAAAAGCCTCCCTGGGATTATTTCCCACAAATCTAATGGGAGGCTAGTTTCCTCAGCTTCTGCCAAGTTAACGATGATTTCATCTATTACAATATTTTCACGCCTACCCAGGACACTGGGTACCATCTCTTTAAGGAGGCCATAGATTTGGTCAAAATTTACAGCCACTACTACATCAAGTTCTAGCAGCATACTTACATTCGGGTAACCGGCTTCTCTGGGAAACCCTATTTGTTGCCCAAACATTGTGGGATTAAAATAATCCTTTAGAATATTGCCAACAGATGCTGGAGCTGCATGCCTTGTACACTGTAAAGAAGGTGGTAAATTTTCCATTCCCAATCACTTGTGGGAATTACATGTTTAGTCTGGCCACAGCCAAAGAGGCAGAGAATGAACTTAAAATATTGGGCCTAACAGAATTCTATCTGGCGCGGAAGAACTTTGATCTGCTAGGAAAAATTGCAATGACACTTCCCCGGGCATCAAAGCCCCATGGATTCCACATGGAGGAATTCAGGGAATATTTCTAAGATGATTTCAAAGTCTAGAGCTGGAACTTTGTCTGGATGACAATGGGGATGATGGAGAGGCTGAACCTTCAAAAATTCCTAGATGACTTTTCAAACATCGGGTCCACAGTGGACCCTCAGTAGAAAGAGAGGGGAATAGAAAAGATGACTCTCCCTCTAATAGATTAGAATTCCCAAGAGGGGCCAACTATTTAAGATATCACTCGTGACATGGTCGAGTGTAGCAACAAGTATTTCGAGAGGACATGCCCAGGGAGCACATGCAGAGTTGGCCTGATATTGCAGAGATTGACTTCCGAGGCCGAAACCTCTTCATAGGGAGAAGATAAAGGAAAAATAATAATGGGGACCCTGTCACAAACCCCATCTACTACCCCCATAAAAGAGAAAATGCAGCAGACACTGGCAGTTTCCCAGCAAATGAAAGATAAACTAATCACATGGTTGGCCACCCCGGTCCTCATGATCGGGCCCATTCATCCTCCCTCTTCCCCTTCGCTGGTGACATTGATGGTTAGAGAAATAGGAGCCATAGTGGAAGAGGAGCAGGCAACTCTAATGGATGCAGGGCCCCTTTGGTAACCAGGAGAAAGAAAAAGAAAACTAACTCTCAACCAAGGGCAGAGTCGGAGCTCGGGATGCCAAACATTCCAGAAGTACAAATTGTTTCTTCTGACTCCCTAGAGCAAGAGAAAGAACCTGAGCACATCCCAGAGAATCCTCCTCCCCATGATGAATTTGATGATGTATTTAGAAATGATGAATTTGGAAACTTGTAGGGGGACATCATATATTCAGTGGAAGAAATTGTTGCACAGGACGAACTCCCAAAGCAAGAGCCTACACAAGAGCAGGGAGCCTGGATAGAAGAAGAAAAGGGACTGGAACAGGTGGGTACCTCTAAAGTCCTAGAGATATAGGTTACTGGGACCCAGGGCACACAAATGCAAGATGAGCAAATGGCATCGGTTGGGTAAACTAGACCCACGGGAACAATCGTGACCCCAACTATCATGCTCCAAAGCCACTCCCAAAGGTAAAATTCAGGGAAGTGATCACAATGGCCCAAATGTTGAATCTTGGCCTGGCGCATCCCCCACCTCCAAAAAATACACTAGCAGAAGAGAACATCCTAGCAATGGAGCCTGATGAACAGTAGCCAGATAAAATGATACAAGCACCACCAAAATAAGTATCACCGGTGAACCTAAAGATGTAGGGAAGGAGTCAGAAATGGCTCATACTATCGAAGGGGAACAACAAGACCCTAGGGAGAAATTGCAAGAGCAGATTTTGGCTGCAAAGCCACCCCTACCACCATAATAGTTAGTGGAGTCTCACAAGAGGAAGGCCCTAGTGACCCCTACTAATGACCCCTAAGGCCCATCTCTCCTTGGCTAAGATGATGGCACAGATGCAAGACCCTCCCAAGACCAAGAAAGCCTGAATAGTCCATACTCTTCAGACTGGGCAGGGCAGAGATACAGTTGCGGTGATTGCAACACCTTCCCTAGATGCAGATGCAATAACGGCTAAGGCCAATGAGTACTCCATCACTGAGGTATCACTGGGGAAGAGAGGGAAATAGGGTGAACTTGACCTATTGAAAGAAGAAACCAAGGCGGTGGAAGCTCATTACGAAAAGGAGGCCCAGAAATTCAGGGCAGAAAAGGAAAAGAATGCGAATCTTGTAGGTTTGCTGACAAAGCTCGTGCAGCCTCTTACAGCCATTCCTCCGAGCACCTCTATGTCTAACATACCACTCCCTCAAAGAGACATTGATTCACTAAGGGCAATGAAAAGAAAGGCCTAGGCAGTTGATGAGTGGGTCACAGAACAGGTGGGAAACGTCTGCGTTTCTTAGCATCCACGCTCCAAGACTTGTTTACAGCTAGCAGTATTTTGCATCAGGCTGAAACTACTATCTCCATCTGGTAGGGAGACATCAAAAATTATGAGGCATGGAAGGCTGAGATGGAAGATCTCATCGGCATCGGGGAAGAAATTGTCTCCGAGGCCAGAATTTTAGGAGAAGAGTCTTTTGACTTTGTCCAGACCTAGCACTCCAGACTTAACCTCACATTGGATTTAATTGAGCAACTGGTAGGGCCTATGCATGACAAAGTCTAGGAAGTTCAATATTCTTTCAATTTATACAAGTCATTTGTTTCAAATTTCTCTGGAGCCGATCCCTTCAGCATTGAAACATGCACTCCAGAGGAGTATGTCCTTGGAAAGTTCGATGAGCTAATGGAGTCTCAGTATGGGTCTCGGGAGGGAATGGATGGAACAAAAATGGTGAGGCTTACTCAGATGGTGCTTCAAATTCATGACATGACCAAGATGGTTGTGAAATTTAAGGCACATGCTCCAAATTTAGAAGAGAAAGTGGAGGCGGCCAAATATCACAGGACCGGCCTTAAGGATATAGACAAGGATGCGATTGCTCAGCTCTTGCAGACCTTGAATGATACTAAGGAGAAATAAATCCCTCTAGATTCTAGAGATGATCATCAAGAGATGTAATTTTTATATTCTTTCATTCTTTTTAAACACAAGTTCCTGGATCCTAGAATTTGGGATCCCACATTTTTATATTCTTTAAGTGACTTGTGTCCCGGTTCCCAAGACCGACTGGTCATTTTTAAGGCAGTTAATAAAGGTTGTTAGAAGGTAGGTAACCACAACAAGGCATGTCGGCTTGATGAGAGGTTTCTAACAGATGGTCTTCCCAAGGCGTCGCTTCAACATTACACCTGGCGCATCAGAGATAGGGCGCTACTTTCCCATTTATGATGCATGTAGCGTCGATCCTCGGGGGATCAAATTTCTTCTTTCTCCTCCCGCCTCTCTTATCGAGGCTGATTCTTACACTCCTCTTTTCTTGTCATATTCTTCTGACATGATAGACCTTTCCCATCTCGAGGTCTTTTGTAGCGTGGTGCAGGTAGTACCAGCCACCGAAAATAGTATTATATTGTAAAATATAAAATAAATTAGGTTAAGTTTTAGGTCAAATCTAGTGTATAAATATTAAGTCTGACCTCATTCCAAGGGTCAGCAAAATTAATGATTTTGCAGTCCATAGCTAACAGAAATTTGGTTTTCCAAGTTCTTAGTTGCAGAGCTCAATGCTCCATTGTTTCTAAGCTTTCAGTAGTTAAATGCTCCCTTGGAGCCACCATTGTAATACGCACCAATGCTTGCTGGAAGATATTTTAATGAAGAAGGAAGAGTTCTATCAATGAAGTTGTTAGCATTCTGATCTCTGGGTTAATGGTATTTTATGCTTTGTGTTCTTTATGTCCTTTGCTCTGATACTTCTAGTAGATTAACAACCTCCTTTTCCTTTTCTATTGATTAAATATGAGCTGATGGTTCTGTATTTCTTCAGTATTTATTGTAGTGTGTTAGAGCATTGTCAATGTTTTGAATGTTTAGTATAACTAAAAGTAGATGAAATCTTTCTAAGTCTACGGTATCTTTTGAAGTTTATTTGTCAAGTGAATGTGCGCTTGCAAGAAACCCCACTTACTTGAATCCCCAGATAAGATGAGTTAAGATAACCAGCTATCCCCCTCAAACAAAATAGTCACATTTCCCAACTGAGCCCCCACACTATCAAGACCTGACTCTCATGTGCTTGGAGGCTCAGGGAATCTTATTTCCCTAGACAACCTTTACAGGTGAAGTTGGTCAGTACCCTAGTACTCGGTGACAACTTACATCTATTGGCAGACCCGGTCACAAAGTCTCGTCAACAGAAACTGTCACTAGAAGGAGGGCATGAACTCATCCCCCTTTGAGGATTCAAATTTTACACCACCCGAGGGTTCCCCGAGACATAGTTTTAGGAGTCAAGCCTTCAATGGGATTGGATCATTTTCACTGGCAAGATTTGAAAGAGTCCTTAGGTCAACTCCCAATCCCGAATGGTTTGTCAAACTTGAGCCTCCCTCTCAAAAAAAATAGACCCCAAAAGCCAAGTCAGCCACCATTGTCTGGGGATCTAGCACATCCCAGAATACCCAAGTCCCCCAGACAACCTCAGGGATTAATGCTCAACCTAGTCAAAACCCAACACCCCCAATGGCGGCGTATTTTGGAAATACTGGGTCCTCGATGGGAACTTTTTCAGGTGCAACCAACAATTTACCTTCACACCCAAAAAATATTTGTCCTCAATATGAGCACATAGGCTCACGAACTACAGAAGAGCATCTACAGGAATACAAAGATGCCATGAACCAACACCGGATCCAACATCAAGATGTTGTGACCTAGATGTTCCCTCTATCCCTGGGACAGAACAAGTTGAACTGGTACCTTAAACTTCCCGCCAACTCCATCAATAGCTGGTAGGACATGGAGGACGCCTTCCTAGCTACCTTCCGCATACACATGGACCCAAAATGGTCCCATAGCTAGTTCATTTCTATTAGGAAGGAACCAAATGAACTCCTTGCAGCATTCAACCACCAATCCCAATGTGTCTTGAAGCGGTGCACGGGTCCCTTCATCCCATCTGTAGAAGCAACTATCCAAGCCTATCTTAATGTGATGGACCCCTTAGTTGCCACTCTCCTTTGGAGAACTACTACCCCCAATGACCGGGATAATTTGGCAAAGGTTTACAACCTAGCCTTGGAATTTTATCATGGTCTTAACAAATCCCCAGGTGGGATTGGGCAGAGCATGCCATTCAATATGATACCTGGCAGAACTTCTTATGTTGGGGGATATAACCCCAATCAGGCAATGGGTGCCCCTGCGATGGCCATGAATCCCCCACCACCGCTGGTAGACCAGCAGGCTTGGTATGTATATCTATCTCAAACCCAGATAACACTAGGTCTGGAATATTTTCCCTAGAACTAGCCATAGCAAATGCAACAACCACAGACACAACTGCCTAGAGTGCCTTTCTTCTAGTCACCCACAGTTGGAGGATTGTTGCGCTCGACTCCAGTGAATGTTGCCACCTTCCCAGGGAACCAACAACAATAATAGTCACACTATGACGTGAATACCCACTTAACCGCCAAAGTTGAATCCCTCTGATGAATGTTGTCCACACTATGGACATGGGTCAGCTGAAGGTGGGGTCCTTTGCACTCCACAACACCAATTCCCAGAAAGAAAATATTTTCTCCAGCCAATGAAACAACAACACCAAGGGAAGAAATTATAACAATGGGCCTCGGCCCAACCAACAATAATGGAATAACAATGCTAGAATTGGAGGTCCACCTCTGAACTAAAACACCAATCAGGGTGGTGCTAGACCTTCCCATTTCATGCTAGTCACAGACTTCCAGCCCATGACCAACTGGTGTAGATTGCACGACCCAGGTTCCTATAATGAGGTAAATTGTGCCACACTGGAGAAATTCATCATGATTTCCCATTTGGAAAGACAACAAGCTTCTGATCCTACTCCCCCAGAACCTCCTATACAAGAGCCCACTCACGTGTCTTTACTTGTGAGACCATCTTCTTTGGGACAGCCAGAGAAGAAGAAGAAGAATCTAAATTATAGGGGTTCTTTGATTAATCTATCCCAACTTTTGAGGCCAATGCCTTCACCAACCCATGGACTACCTATAACACTCGGAGTTAGGCTAGTAAGGGACCAGTTTACACGCCCACATCTCCCAAGGACACTCCTCCCTGAGATAACATGACTAATCGGTATGTCCCTCCAAAAGGCCCTAGCTCTAACCAAGCTAAGGACCCAGCCGAGGGAAGCCACCAATTCTCGGGAGGAAGGTTCG
Organism: Thuja plicata; assembly: GCA_018584345.1. NCBI lineage: Eukaryota > Viridiplantae > Streptophyta > Pinopsida > Cupressales > Cupressaceae > Thuja > Thuja plicata. The sequence continues at coordinate 1,454,602 of MU225388.1, forward strand.
ATATCACAAAGGTGTTAGAACAAACCTCCACCTCCATGACCCTAATGGACATTTTTTTGAACTATCCTGAGTAGAAGAAGTCTCTTCTGAAGCTCTTGGGAAACCTGAAAGTCATCAGTCGCCCACCCAAGACTGTCTCTTTTGAGGATGCCAACATGACTATCTTCTAGGGAAATATTGAAGATCTTCCCTTCTTTCTAGGCTTGAACATACAAGGAAAGAATATACACAACTGCCTAGTAGATTCTAGGGCTTTAGGCAACATCATGCCTTTATCCATATGCCAGAAGCTTAGATTTTGACCCACCCCGTCTAATGGTGCAGTAATCCAACTGGATAAAACTGCTATGAAAATGGTGTGTGAACTAAAGAGTGTCTAAATTCAACTCATCCAGGACCCCAGGATAGCCAGTACAATCGACATCCAAGTGGTGGACATCCCAGAGACTTATGGGATGTTGTTAAGTCACAATTGGTCCAAGTCCCTAAACGGATACTTCTCGACCAACTTCTACCACTTATAGCTCCCATAGGAAGGAGAATCTAACAAGATCCAGGTCAAAAGTGAGCCCCAGATGAAATAGGCCCTCATCAAAGTTAGGAGGGTGAATGAGGTCCTCTTCTCTGAGACTTCCCCTGGGGTGTACCAACCCCTTGAGATCTTGACATTTGATTTCACCCCCAGGGATGATCCCATAGTTCTATAGAGAACCTAGGACCTTGAAGAAAAATTGAGGGTTGAGGTTAACTCTTAGGGTGTCGCAGCAACCCCCGCCACACTCTTTTCCAACACCTAGTGCCAGTTTCATTACCAGAAACATTTAGAGCTAGAGTGTGAACCTTGCCTTGCCACTGCTACCTGGCATATCAATGGCCTTCGGAAGAAAGAACACACACTTGATTCCCCACGACCCAGTGCTCCTACTGGGAGTGCCTTTTTAGCACCACATGTTTGGGGATCCCAATCACAAATCTCTCTGGAGGCAAACCTCACCCATGTACCATCAATGCCAGAGGAAACTACTTCCAATCCTCCCAAAAGCAATCCAAAGACCACTTCGTCTTCCTAGCCCCAGATAACAAATGACGACTTGTGGACCCTTAAGTTTGATGGGTCCTGATCCAAATAAGGTTGTGGGGCCAAAGTGGATTTAATCAACCCATAGGGGAAATCCTTCCTCACGTCCTATAGGATGCAATTCAAATACACGAACAACATCACAGAGTACGAGGATTTGGTCCTTGGACTCCTATTTGCACTAAGGAAAGGAATCACTCACCTCCGGGCCCTGGGTGATTCAGAGTTGATTGTTAAACAAGTCCGGAGTCAATATACCTATCACAATAAGAGGCTGGCTACATACTGTAACTAGGCATGGAGCCTTATTGGATATTTTGATGCTTTCAGTATCAATCTTATTCCCTGGAGATGGAACTATGTCTCGGATGCCCTTGTCATTTCTGCCAGCACACTTGAGCCTATGGCTGGCTCGTGACTTTAGAGATTTTTTGTTGAGATGATCCCCACCCCGTCCATTCCAAATAATGTCACCCATTTTCAGGTCTTTGAGGATGATCAACATATCCTGGCCTTCATGTCCAATGTTGGTGTTTTTGAAGATCAGATAGTGGAAGAAAAAGTTCACGATGATACTAGATAGGGCGGTGAAGATGACGGGATTATGGACCTACCAACCAACACCATTCTGAAGGGGATGGTCGCACTTGAATGAATCTTTGACTCAGACCCTCAGGGCCAAGAGAAGATATCATCCTCCTCTGAGGGAGGAAATTTTTAGAAAGTAAACATCAACCTGCTCGGTGAAGAGATAATGATACACATTGGCACCTCCTGCTCCCCTGAGGAGGATGAGAAGATTCTCATGGTTCTCTAAGAATACATAGATGTAATCACATGGGGGTATGAGGACTTGAAAACCTATGATACATCCATTATATCTTATACCATCCCAATCAAACCTGATGCTAAGTCTTCCTGGCAAAAGCAACGACCGGTCAATCCACTGATTGAGCCTCTGATTTATTAGGAGATTCAAAAACTACTGTCATCCTGGATAATCATTCCAATCTGGCATACTACATGGGTTGAAAACCTCATCCCTATAAGGAAGAAAAGTGGTGAAATCCACCTTTGCGTGTATTTCCAAAATTTGAACAAAGCCTCCAAGAAAGATAATCATCATCTCCCCTTGTTGGATGAGGTATTGCAAATTGTAAACGGATCACAGATGATGTCTTTCTTGGATGGGTACTCTGGGTATAACCAGGTCATGGTTAAATTTGAAGATAGAGACAAAATGATGTTTACCACCAAGTGGGGGACATTTTCCTAATGGAGAATGCCCTTTGGCTTGATTAACGTAGGGGCCAAATTTCAAAAGGCCATGGACATTGCATTTGAGGGCCTTGTGAACCAGTGTATAATCATCTACATGGATGATTTGACCACCTTTTCCTGCAACAGGCGTGATCATTCCGCCCACCTCACCCAGATTTGCGAGAGATGTCATCGATATGGAATATCCCTCAACCCTAACAAATGCATATTTGGGGTCACTAAAGGGAACTTGCTCAGGCATATTGTCTCTGAGAAGGGTATATCCATTGACCCTGAGAGATTTGAATCACTGCTAAACCTACAAATGCCCGGCAGCAAGAAAGAAATGAGGTCTTTCTTTGGAAAGATCAACTTCATCCAACAATTCATCACTGAATTCACCGAGATTGTGAAGCCACTCAACGAAATGATGAAAAAGGATACCAAAATTGAGTGGAGTCCTGAATCAAAGTGGGCATTCACCTAGATTAAATAGATGATAATAGAGGCACCAGTTCTGGCTAGTCTGGACTATTACCTCCATTTTTACATTTATTCCTTAGCTTTGCCACATTCTACCACAGTAGTATTGACCCAAAAGGTCAAAGGGGAAGAATGACCAATAGCTTTCATGAGCTCCCCCTTTAAGAATATTGAAGTCCATTATTCGCCTTTGGAAAAGAAGGCCTTCGCTCTTGTTCACGCCGTGAAGAAATTTTGGCATTATATTCTCCGGAGCAAGGTGCATGCTATCATCCCAGACTAGGTGGTAAAATCTCTGATGATGCAGAGTGAATTGGGTGAGAGATGGGGGAAATGGATGGCCATCCTCCAGGAATATGATTTGAAAATGCAACCCATGAAGATAGTCTGAGGCCAGGGACTATGTAGAGTGATGGCAAAAGAGACTCCCCACATTGAATGTCAGACATATACAGTGGAGTCCATCACTCAGGATCCATGGTACACAGACCTAGTGTACTTGTTGTTAAATAGCAGATGCTCAGAGGGATTGCCTCCAAACAAACATCGTGCCCTACAGTTAAAAAGTGTACACTTCATGATAAAAAATGCCATGCTTTTCTGCAGGAATTATGAGGGAGTTTACCTCTGGTGTATTGATAGGGTTCAAGCTGCAAAGATAATCAAAGAATTCTACGGACAGTTTGGAATTGGGTATGGCTCAGCTAATGCCACTGCCCATCAGATTCTTTGGATTAGATATTATTGGCCCTTTATCTTCAAAGATGTCTACACTAACATCAATAAGTGTCATACTTGCCAAACTGCAGCACATCATGAGCAGAACCCGGCTATGCCTTTGCAGCTGGTCTTTGAAGCTAGACCTTTTGCCCAATGGGCATTTGAATTTATTAGGGAAATCAACCCCAACTCATCTACCAACCATCGGTACATTCTAACTACTACTGATTACTACACCCGGTGGTCTGAAGCAATACCTTTTAAAAAAAACATGGCAGATATAGTCATAAAATTCCTAGAAGAAAACATCGTCACGAGATTTGGAATGCCCTTTGCTATAGTATGTGACAATGGTCTGACATTTTCTTCAGCACAACTACTTGAATGGACCTATGACCAAAAGATCACTCTAAATTTTTCCAGCAACTATTACCCCCAGGGGAATGGTGTTGCTGAATCAACCAACAAAAATTTGCTTGACGTTATCAAACACTTGTTAGAACAGAATCCCCAGGACTGGCACCAAAAGCTGAGATTCACCCTCTGGGATAATTGTATTTGAATTAAGGCTGCCCTAGGTACATCCCCATTCCATCTGGTTTACAGCCAGAACCCATTATTCCCCATTAACCTACAAATCTTGGTTTTACAGTTTATGCAGGAATTCAGCAACAGGGACAATATCGTGGAGGTTCGGCTCCTAAACCTGGTACGAATGGAAGAAAAAAGGGATGCAACCCTTGAACATTTTGCATGTCACCAAGTAGTGGTGAAATGATGGTTTGACCAAGAGCCCAGTACAAATCCTTTCAAATTTTGGACTTGGTCCTCTTGTGGGATAAGGCTCGGGAAAAGAAAGGAAAGCACACCAAATTCCAACGGCTCTGGTTCGAACCGTATTTGATCTCAGAGATCTGTGGGGCAAATACCTATTTCCTTAGGACCATGATCAGAGAATCCATTCTATTTCCTATCAATAGATATTTTCTCAAGCATTATTTTTAATGAGGCAGGTTTGTCCGGAGTTGTACTATATGTAAATTTTCTCGCTTGTAAATATTTTCTTTCCGGTGCCCTGTCTGGGGTGCCTTCTCTTGTAAATAGTTTTGTTGGCTATCCTTCAAGACTGCCCCTTTTCTTTTCATTTTGTTTCCAGATTTGTTCTTTCTTTTTCGGGACCCCAGTGTTTTGCTCCCCCTTTTGTAGGTTGGTATGCTTCGCATAACATCTAGTCACCAGGATGGTACCTTTTGCATTATGGTGAACTCAGAATCTATTGTTAGCATGGTGAAATTGGTCCGGTCTCTAGAATTTTTTCATAAGTTTGGTAACAAGCTATGAGTAATCTTCATTGGATTCATCCCTAGAAGTCTAGAAATCAGTTAAATCAAAATCAAAAGGAACAAGTAATCGAACACACCGAGAGCAAATCAGTCGCACTAGTTTGTTGGCCCAAGTTTGAAAGATTTAAAAATTCTTCTCGGGTATGGAGTTTTTCTTCCCTATTTAGAAAATTAAGGTGGATGGAAGGGTGAAAGAAGTACCACCATTAAAATTAGCTAAGCTTAAGGTTAATCGTGAAAGAAGTACCACCCTCCCATCTAGAAAAGAATAAAATCAGAAGGAAAGAAAAGGGTGGAGAAACTCTGGTATCGGGGGAAACGAGCAAGTTTGATGACTTTGGATTGATATATCTAGTGCCTCTTCTCTACTTCTCCTAGAGGTCATCGGCTTGATTTTTTTTCAAAGCACACACTACATGACTGACAAAGGACCAAGGATTGAATCATGCATGGGCCAAATTTTCTCAGACGCTTCGCGCCTTGCAAACAGGATGCTCCAAGTAACGATTAATTCTAGTTTTTCTAACCTGAGATTCTACGGTTCTCAAATGTGCTAAGGAATTCCTCCCAGATAGTTTCCATTTTTTATACCCTACATACCCATCCCTACATTTTGTGTGCAAAATGTTGGGTCCCCTCTTTTCACCTTTGGCCCTTGCCTTATTTTCTTTCTCTTCTTTGTTTCCTTTGTTTTCTTCCTTGGGCTTTCTATCTTATGAGGTTTGTTTTCTTTCTATATTTGTTATTCGTGTCTCTGGGACCTGGTCCCAGAGTTTTTCATTCCTTCCAAAGCTAGATTCCAGACTCCGGGATTCTTCACCATGATGTCTTCTCCTCAGAAGAAGGTATGGTCGCATGGAATCCTTGGGCCCGGAGTCTGGAGGTTTGCCTATTCTAGAGTTTGTGGAGAAGAGGGTAACTTACTTTTACCTTGGGTATAAATAGGAATTATGCATCACTTTTACAGTTACTATGATTAAAGACTTGTGTGTCCAGAGTGAATCAAAGCAAATTAAGGTGATTTTAAAATTCTTTTGCCCCTGTGTTTAGTGGTTGTTTACCAGTGATTTTGCAGTGATTGTTCATGGTAATCCCTGGGGTGAGATCATTGCAAGGTACCTCCTGTGCCTACCTTCTCAGTTATGTTCATTTCTCAGGTAGGCTCTTGGCCCTAGTCCTATATTTTTTTCAGTTTTATGGTTTTGTTCTCATTTTTCTCTTTGTTTTTGTTTTCTGTCTGGTTTTTTCCCGTTGTCTTTGCCACGTCTTGTGGTGCTAGTTTTTCGTTGCCTCCCATTGGTGGGTTGGCACTGGCGGAGGGTTGTATACCCTCTACATAGTTGTAGCATAGGTGGTTTTCATTCATTTCACATGGTGTTGGTTGTTTTTACATTATGTAAACACTGTAAGTTATGTATATATCCCTCGGCCCTATTATATATCCTATGTATATCCTTCCAATTTTGGGTCAAGCTCACCGTGCTCTTGTCTAGTTTCTTGAATTTGTGAGCTCACCCACATGGCAGAGTACCATCTAGTTGGATCTCGGCTCTTGGTTAGTTTCAACCATGGCAATTTCTCTCTTTGTCATCGAGTCAGTCTTTATGGTGCATTCATTTCCCATGCGCACATTTAAGATCTAGCAAGTGGCTTTCATCTCGCACGTATTTGGACAATTGGTGTCGCCATCACCATAACTCTCATTTATTGCATGACCATGTGACACCCACGTGAGCTTGACAACTCACTTTTTGGTCACGTATCCCAATGGTTAGTTTTTCAGATTTTGGGTCCTACGTCCTCGCCAAGCCTATATCTTACTTCCATCAAGTATGCTGAAACCCCCAGGCCTGGATAATGGTTGAATCCCCAAGTCAACATCATATGCATATCTTTCTGGATTGTGACCTAAACTAACTTTTTAGGTGAAATGTGCAATGCAGTGGTAAGTTCTCCAAAATCTAGAGTAGAATTTTTATCTTATGAGAAATCTGATGGTCACCTTACCTTGCAGGTTTTCAAACATCACACTTTCACTATGTCGGAGGCTTCTACATCCTCACCGCTTGGGAGTCCAAATCTCCCCACCACGGTAGTCACCAGGGCAACCGTCATGTCTAAGATTGAAAGGGCCCTAGAAAATCTTCCCCCCAGCATGAAATATTTGAAGGAAAACACTATTATAGGGTAAAAGATCAAATCCAAGGTCTAGTTGATTACTGACACCAGCATCGGAATGTGGGCTGAAATGTAGGCCCTGGTCAAAATGATGTTCATCCAATGAATGGTCTGGGACCAATTGGCCATCAATGCTGGAGAATTCATGATTCTAAAGGCCACTTGCTTCCCATGTTCTATGCAAGTTGCAGAACTCATCCTCACCCTCATGGCACACTATAAATCCTTTGTCCGATCATCATGCTCACTGCCCCAGTCCTGATTGGATATCCTACGCCCATGGCTTCCCTGGATGCTGCAAATTTTTACGCAGGTGTAGGAATCCCTCAGTTTAATGAAGCATCTGTTGTCACCTAATCTGATGCAATGGCACAATTTTAGGAGCTGGAGGTTATGGCCCAGCAATATTTGAATAACAAGTGGCTGAAGACCCCAAAGAAGGATTCTAAAAGAATGAAGTTGGAGATCCCCAGATCCAAATTCAAGGAAAGCATCCAGATGGGGATCATAGAATTATGTAGGATTTTTAGGCAACCCCATACTTGGGAATTCTTGGGATGGGTGTATTACTTCCTACTAGGAATCTCCACCAGTGAACAATATTTTGATTGGGCCGCCATAATTTTGAACCATGTGGACTCGCAGTTCCTTCAGGTGGCCCGAACCTCAAAATTTTATATGATGTCATATGTTCTCTGGGCCTTAGCACAATAATTCCCTATCAAAAATAGGCTTCTCACATTAGGTGACCTCGGGGTTGGCCTGGGGTAAAAGGCTCCCTGGGATTATTTCTCGCAAATCCAATGGGAGGCTAGTTTCCTCAGCTTCTGTCGAGTTTACGATGCCTTTGTCTATTAAAATATTCTCACACCTACCCAAGATGTTGGGTACCATATCTCTAAGGAGTCCATGGATTTGGTTGGAAGTTACGGCCACTACTACATCCAGTTCCAGCAGCATACTTACATTCAGGTAACCGGCTTCTCCAGGAAACCCTATTTGGTTGCCAAACATTGTGGGAACAAAATAATCCTTTTAGAATATTGCTGACAAATGCTAGAGCTACACGCCTTGTACACTATAAAGAAGGTGGTAAATTTTCCATTCATAATCACTTGTGGGAATTACACATTTAGTCTGGCCACAGCCAAAGAGGTAGACAACAAACTTAAAAGCTTGGGCCTAACAGAATTCTATCTGGCGCAGAAAAAGTTTGATCCACTAGGAAAGATTGCAACGACACTTCCCCAAGCATTAGAGCCCCATAGATTCCACATGGAGGAATTCTTGGAATATTTCCAAGATGATTTCAAAGCCCAAAGCTGACACTTCATCCAGATGACAACGGGGATGATGGAGAGGCTGAAGCTTCAAAAATTCTTGGAGGAATTTTCAGACACTGGATCCACAGTGGAACTTCAGTACAAAGAGAGGGGAATAGATAAGATGGCTCTCCCTCTAGTAGATTGGACCACCTAGGAGAGGCCAACTATTGAAGATATCACTCGTGATGTGGTCGAGCGTAGCCATGAGTATTTCAAGAGGGCATGCCTAGGGAGTACATGCAGAGTTGGCCCGATATTGCAAAGATCGACTTCCGGGGACGGAACCTCTTCACAGGGAGAAGATAAAGGAAAAAGAATAATGGGGACCCCATCGCAAACCCCATATGTGGTCCCCATAAAAGATAAAATGCAGCAGACACTGGCAGTTTCCCAGTAGAAGAAAGATAAACTAATCATGCAGTTGGCCACCCAGGTCCTCATGACCAGGCTCGTTCGTCCTCCCTCTTCCCCTTCGCTGGTGACATTGATGGTTAGAGAAATAGGAGCCAAAGAAGAAGAGGAGTAGGTAGCTATAATGGATGCAGGGCCCCCTTTGGTAACCAGGAGAAAGAAAAAGAAAACTAACTCTCAACTAAGGGCGGAGCCAGAGCTCGGGATGTCAAACATCCCAGAAGTAAAAATTGTTTCTTCCGACTCCCCAGAGCTGGAGAAAGAACCTAAGCACATCCCAGAGAATCCCCCTCCCCATGATGAATTTGATGATGTATTTAGAACTAATGAATTTGGAAACTTTCAGGGGGACATCATACAGTCAGCAGAAGAAATTGCCGCACACGATGAACTCCCAGAGCAAGAGCCTGTACAAGAGCAGGGAGCCTAGATAGAAGAAGAAAAGGGACAGGAATAGGTGGATACCTTCAAAGTCCTAGAGATACAGGTTACTAGGACCGAGGGCAGACAGACACAGGATGAGAAAATGGCATCAGTTGGGGAAACTAGACCCATGGGAACAACCATGACCCCAACTGCCATGCTCCAAATGCCACTCCCAAAGGTAACATTTGGGGAAGTGATCATAGCAGCCCAAATGTTGAATCTAGGCCTAACACCTCCCCCACCAAAAAATACACCAATAGAAGAGAACATCCCAACAATGAAGGCTAATGAACAAGAGCCAGAGGAGAGGAACCCCTGGGAAACAAATGATGATCCTAACATTGTCAAGGATACAGAAACCAGGGAAAATGATACAAGAACCACCGAAATAAGTATCACCAGTGAACCTAAAGATGCAGGGAAGGAGTCAAAAATGGCTCATACTATCAAAGGGACGCAACAAGACCCCGGGGAGATATCGCAAGAATAGATTCTGGTTGCAAATCCACCCCTATCACCATAATTGTTGGTGGCGTCTCGCAAGAGGAAGGCCTCGATGACCCCTAAGGCCCATCTCTCCTTGGCAGAGATGATGGCACAGATGTAGGACCCTCCCAAGACCAAGAAATCCCAGACAGTCCATACTCTACAGACTGGGCCAGGTGGAGATATAGTCATGGTGATTGTGACACCTTCCCTGGATGTAGATGCAGTAATGGCTAAGGCCAATGAGTACTCCATCACTAAGGTATCACTGGGGAAGAGAAGGAAGTGGGGTGAGCTCAACCTATTGAAAGAAGAAACCAAGGCAGTGGAAGCTTGTTACAAAAAGGAGGACCATAAATTCAGGGCAAAAAAGGAGAAGAATGCAAATCTTGTAGGGTTGCTGACAGAGCTCACGTAGCCTCTTACAACCATTCCTCCAGGTGCCTTTGTGTCCAACATACTGCTCCCTCAAAGTGACATTGATTCACTAAGGGAATTGAAAAGAAAGGCCAAGGCAGTTGATGAGTGGGTCACAAAACAGGTGGGAAACATCTAGCATTTCTTGGCATCCACGCTCCCAGACTTGTACATGGCTAGTAGTATTCTACATCAGGCCAAAACTACTATCTCTGTCTGGGAGGGAGACATCAAAAATTATGAGGCATGGAAGGCCAAGATGGAAGAGCTCATCGGCATCAAGGAAGAAATTGTCTCTGAGGCCAGAATTTTAGGAGAAGAGTCTTTTGACTTTATCCAAACCCAGCACTCCATACTTGACCTCACATTGGAGGTAATCAAGAAACTGGTAGGGGTTATGCATGAAAAAGTCTAGGAAGTTCAATATTCTTTTAATTTATACAATTCATTCATTTCAAAGGTCTCCGGAGCCGATCCCTTCAGCACTGAAACATGCACTCCAAAGGAGTATGTCCTTGGAAAGTTTGACAAGCTGATGGAGTCTCAGTATGGATCCCTGGAGGGAATGGATGGAACAAAAATGGTGAGGCTTACTCACATGGTGCTTCAAAGTCATGACGCGACCAAGATGGCCTCAAAATTTAAGGCAAATATTCCAGATTTGGAAGAGTAAGTGGAGGCGGCCAAACATTGTAGGATCGACCTTAAGGACATAGATGAGGATGGGATTGCTCAGCTCCTAAAAACCTTCAATGATACTAAGGAGCAATAAAGCCCTCCAAATTCTGTAGATGATCATCAGAAGATGTAATTTTTATATTCTTTCATTCTTTCAAAATTCAAGTTCCCAGATCAAGGAAGTTAATAAAGTTTTTCAGAAGGTAGGTAACCGCAACAAGGCACATTGGCTCGACAAGAGGTTTCTGATAGATGGTCTTCCCAAGGTGCCACTTCAATGTTACACCTGGTGCATCAGACACAGGGCACCACTTTCCCATTTATGAGGCATGTAGCCTCAATCCCTAGGGGATCAGATTTCTTTTTTCTCCTCCCAGATCTCTTCTTGAGGCCGAGTCTTCCACTCCTCTTTTCTTGTCTTATTCTTCTAACATGATAGACCTTTTGTTAGAAACACTAAGAGGGGGGGTGAATCAGTGTTTGTCTTATTAATTACTTTTTAGAAATTTAAGAATAAATCAAACACACATAGAATGAAGCATAACATAAAAACTCATAACACATTATATGATTACAGGGAAACCTTGATCAGAGGAAAACCCCAGTGGGAATTAGTACCCACAAATATTGTACTAAGTATAATGAACTTGTGAGAGTTCCTTTGCCCTGTTAGAAGTAGTCTTTACAATATGAGTTCAATGACCTGGTTAAAGGTTGGACCCTGTTAGGAGTCTTTTACAAAACCCTGTTAAAGGTATATGGCTCACTGCCTAGGCTCACTACCCAATAAGATGAAGGCTACAACCTTCTGGAAGATGATATGCACTATATCAAAATGAATTGCTATGATGACATTGTTGTCTGATCAGTTCCATGTATGCACGAATGCTCTTGCTCTCTCAAAGAGCTATATCATATACTGACTTCATAGTACTATCCCTCTGTAACTTCCTCTTACACTATAATTGACACTTGTAACATATATTTACATTACATACTTATATCTTCAGATCTAAATAGGCGTGACCCAAAACAAAACACTAGTCGGCCCTAAAACAAAATATACAACGCTTCTGAAAAAGTCAGCTCAAGCGTGTTTACTATAATGTTAATTACATCATTACAATCATATAACCAAAGGCACTTAGCCATTACATTATAAAATAACACACACTGATAAAAACACTTAGTTGGCTTCCATGCTCTATCTCCTGGACTGCTGGTCTATTGATCTACTTGTAACTTTGTCATACTATAGTTCTGTACTATGGGTGTCTGGATGTAGCATATACATGTGTCATACAACTTATATCTAAATTCACATAAGATAAATCAGTCTCTCGCACATGTGTTGATGTGTTGATCGCGGAGTATCTCTGTTCTGACCTATTTTCCTTACTTAGTCATTTTGTCTTTCATGAAAGAAAATAAACATGACTTTTTTTCCATGATGACAACACAAAATGAGTCATGCATCCTTAGGTAGTCAACTTGACACTAATCTCCCCCTTTTTCATTTATGGCAACAAAGGAATGTGGCCAAGTTACTCAAAATGAGTTAACACAAAAAGTGACTGTATAACATCATATATACATATGCTTATACACATTCTATATACTCCCCCTTTGACATTAATGACAAGGGTGTGCAAAAACTTGTAAGTCTAATGCATAATTATTCCATATACACTTCAGGGTACGCAATTTTAAGAGATTGGATCTCTTTCTGCTAGAATACTTTCATTGCATCAACAATCTGAAGATGCGCACATAGGGCATATGTCAGTTTCTCCATCTTCATCAAATTTATGCAGGGACCTTGATCATATATCACAATAGTGACATCAATCTATTTGATTTTCTCATTAAGAACTACTAAGGATGGCACAAGTGCATTTCTTAACTGGGTTTGCCTTACCCTTATCTTGCTGATTTCTAACTTTGCTTTCTCAATTTTGTCTAACTACCCTTGGTAGACATTGTTGCATATGTTCACGTCTTGCGTCAAAGTTTCAACTAATTTTCTTATGCTATCTATCATTAACTCTACCTCTTCTACCTTTTTGGTGTGCTCAGAGGTGAGCTTCACTCTGTCCATACAGTTTTCTATGACTATCTTTCCTTTATCTGCCAATTCCTTCAATAT
>MU225388.1:1467635-1495382 GCA_018584345.1 Thuja plicata
GAAGTGTGATTTGAAGTTTGACAAAATATTGTCCACATCATCAACTGATTGGACTTTGGCTACTTTCTGGTCAGCCGGTACTAAGTCATTCAAAATGTTCACTGTTTCCAAAAAGTGAGGGTTCCTCGTCACTTGTTTTTCCTTTTCTTTTTCCATAACAAGAACACTGATTTTTATTAGGTCTTCTTCTCCCCATGCATCCAGACTTGCTGAGTCAGGAGTTAACTTTGACAACAATGAGGTAGATGGTTGAGTGGATGGTGAGAATATAGTGTTCTGACTGGTATCCACGCATTCAACCTTTACTAGTTTCTCTTTTATCGGCGTCTTGTCACCTTGCATATCATCTTGAGTATCTTCATTAGTGTCAATTTGATCTTTGATGGGAACTTCATCTTGTTGTGTGGTGGTATCATTGGTGCACATTTCTTCAGTGCTTACAAATTCCTTATCAACTTTGTCCATATCTTTTTCAGATGTAGTCATGGATGTCTTGACATTTTCAACTACTATAGTGTCTTCTAAATCTTTATCCGTATCAGAAGTTACTGTCAGTGTGGGCACTGAGACCTATGGAACTATCATAGGCGCAATTTGAATCACCAATTTTGTAGCCTGTTTGGGAGGAGCTGGAGTAACTTTTTCTATAGGAGCCGTTGGTGGATAGATGTGTCTATCCATAAAAACTTGTGCAAATGCCTTTTCAGTCTCCTTACCTATATGTTCATACTCCTTCATAATTTGTAGGATCCTTGTCTTATTTCGGAGATGAGGTTTCACTAGATCCAACAATATAGCCTTCTCATCATGCGAGCATACAGGAAGAAGAGTATCCAAAGTTTCTTCTCTTATCCTCATGTCTTCCTCTATTGCATGTCTCTTCATTATCTCCAACAAGTTCCATAACTGATCCGGTATCACTATCTTGAGTTCAAGAACTGTCTTCTTGAACTTGATCATATGAGATATGATCATAGAGTGTATCTATGTTTTATCAATTTCTTGATACTTGTCATAGACTTTAGAGAGTGTATCTAGTCTCCCTTCATTAATAATCATGTTCCTCAACACATTTAAACTAGGTCTAAATCCTACCTCAGGAGGAGCTTGAGTATTCTTAGCTTTGCTCCGAGTATTCCTTAAGGATGGGTGATTTGTAAGCACTTGCTTTCTTCCTCTAGTCTTCTTTCTTGGTGTAGATAGTGGAGATGAATCTAAGTCAAGGGTGGCAGAGGGCGCAGAGGTGCTCTGTACTCTCTTCTTCTTCTGGATTTGTTCAGCTTTCTCAAGTTCCTTTGCTATCTTGGCATACTGGCTTTGTCAAGATCTTCTTGGGTGACTCCGTGAACTTTCAGTATGTTGGATGTAATTCTAGATGCTTTCCTTTTATTATCAGCACTATGTAAGACAGTATCCACTACATTGGTATTTTCTCTATATGTGCCCCACCTAGGCTCATTAGGATCTTTGGGCGCAGATAATAGAACTTGTGCATATCCTTCTAGCACATGTTCTTCCACTTCATAACCAAGAGGATGAATCCATTTGGTTCTGGGTTCAACTACCTCCATACATGTGCAATCAGTTTCTACCATGAAGCATATGGTATCCTTGTATTTGTCAACTATCTTCTCAGATAATTTGTACCTATTTTGCATTTTGATTCTGAATGTCCTTATATCCATATCCATGGCATCCCTTGCACTACTTTCTAATGTGACCTTGAGTGATATCTGAGACATTGTAGGTTTTCTCCTATCTAGGTAGAGGTTTGCAACCTTTCCAACTATGTGGAAATACAAGTAGATGATTAAAGATCCAAACCTGAATGTCTTGCTTCTGTCATGTTTGATGATTTGGATTTTGTCAATCAATTGGCCGCGCAAGATCTCACATAGGTTGTATTGAGTGTTTTCCTTCACCATCCTTATATTTGCTAGGATTATTGTTGTAGAGACACTATTCAATCTGCTGGCTTGCTGAAACTTGTATCCGAGTATCATTGTCAGAAGTTTTATATCATCTTCTTTGATAGGGTCAACTGTCATTCCACGCTTGTCACTTCTAGACATACAAACTTGTTCAATCTGCTTCTTGACATCCTTGCCAGTGGGAAAGAGTGGTCTCATCTTGGGAAGTCCAATTAATTCATGAAATAGGTATCTGGTGATACACACATGGACCTCACCAATCCAGTAAAGATCATCATGTATTCTTCTCAACAAAATCTTTACCTATTCAGACTCATCAAACTCATGCGCATTAGAATACTTGAAGATAGGGTTCTCAATCAAGTGTGTGAATTCATCTTTGAATGTGTAGTCAGGTTTCATCATGGATGCCATATGAGCAGCTATTTTGACATCTCCTATTGTTTCCTTCTTGCAGTAAATGTATGCACAGATATCTTCCACGTGAACAACACCTAGTGGGGTTTTGGAGAAAGCCCCTTCCACATCATCCAGTATGGATTTGAATAGATGTTTCTTGAATAAAAATCTTTTCCTCTCTACTATATCAAACACAACAGGAGTCACCATACTTACTTGGGATTTGCTTAAGTAGGGTTTCATGAAACTCTGAAATGGCACGACTGCTAGGGTTCCGTTTCAATCTTTTTGTCTATTAGCTCAACTGCCAAATCTGTTATGCCTTGATGTCTAGTGCTCCAATGCTCTCCAAATTTTGTGCTCTTCAAATGAAAGTGTGAAGATAATTGAATACTTACTTTCTTTTAATACAATCTACCGCATCTAATGTTTGCAACCGTACGCAAATTACTCAGGGATTTTGAAACTTTGATCCTAATGCATTTTAGATGATGCATGAATGCACATAGCAACATAATATTCTTGTAATCATGATTTCATAGGTGCATACTCAGAGGTGAGTATACCAACCGCGCGGGGGTCCTGAGCTAGAATAGCTCCCCCTAAGACCAAGAAGGTCTATTCAAGCAGAAGTAGAGGGTGTGTCCACTATGGATGCATCAACTACTTTGTCAACATCATTTTCCTTCTTTACTTCAACCCAAATTTTTCTTGAATCTTCATTTTCTTGAACAAACTTAACTTCTCCTTTCTCTTCAAATAGTGATTTCTTAGGTTCATCTTGCTTCTGATTTTTGGATCTACAAAATTTTGAGATGTGTCTTGCCTTTCCACATGTGTGACAAATGATAGGAGGTCTAATGCTTTTGTTCATCATACTGCATTGCTTTGTTGTGTGTCCATTGTAGTTACACATCTGGCATGTAGTGTTCTGCAAATTCCTTCAAGGTTAATTTCTCTGATTGTTTTGATTTATTCTTTTTTTATTCTGTTGTGACTGAGTTCTGCAATGTATAGCCCTGTGACCAAATTTATTACAAGAGAAACAATAACCATTGAAAGGTCTTACCTTTTTGCAATCTCTTGCCAAATGACCATGTTTGTTGCATGCATAACAAGTTCTATTAACTTGCTTCATATCCCTTTTAGGTAAATCTATTTTAATTTCTTCAACATTTTCAACTTTCCTTGTTTCTGAAGATGCTTCATGAGTTCTTTCTCTTTCTTGCAATGAATTGACTTCATTTTGTGTTATATTGAATCCAAGACCAGTAGTATCGCCTTTTTGATTTTGTGTATTGAGCTAAGATTGAAGTGAATCAAAACTTGTGTGGAGTTTATCAATATTATCCTTTTCTTCTGTTAATTTAGATTCCAACTTCCTTTTTATGTTTTCTAATTCCAGAACTTTCATGTTTTCTTTTAAAAGTTCATCATCTAGTTGCTTGCTTTCTTTGATCTTTTCTTCAATAGCAATTTGGCTGTCTGTGAGTTGTTCATCTAGATTTTCAACTTTATCTTTCAGAGTCATATTCTCTTCATTAATATTTTTGATCATTTTTCCTAAGTCACTTGTAGAACAATCTTTCAAATCTTTTCTTAATTTCTTGATAAGCATTTGTGAGCCATCAACTTTCAATCTAAGTTCTTCATTTTCTTTTTCAGATCTATCAAGATCTTCAAGAGTTGCTTCAAGATTATTTTTCAAATTTTTTGCTTCTGTTGAGTCCATGATCTCCTCAAGTGGTTAAAATTATTTGCTGAGGACCAGAGCTCTGATACCAATTGTTAGAAACACTGAGAGGGGGGGGGTGAATCAGTGTTTGTCTTATTAATTACTTTTCAGCAATTTAAGCATAAATCAAACACACATAGAATGAAGCATAACATAACAACTCATAACACATGATATGATTACAGGGAAACCTTGATTAGAGGAAAACCTCAGTGGGAATTAGTACCCACAAATATTGTACTAAGTATAATGAACTTGTGAGAGTTCCTTTTCCCTGTTAGAAGCAGTCTTTACAATATGAGTACAATGACCTAGTTAAAGGTCGGACCCTGTTAGGAGTCTTTTACAAAACCCTATTAAAGGTATATGGCTCACTGCCTAGGCTCACTACCCAATAAGATGAAGGCTACAACCTTCTGGAAGATGATATGCACTATATCAAAATGAACTACTGTGATGACACTGTTGTCTGATCAGTTCCATGTATGCATGAATGCTCTTGCTCTCTCAAAGAGCTATACCATATACTGACTTCATAGTACTATCCCTTTGTATCTTCCTCTTACACTATAATTGACACTTGTAACATATCTTTACATTACATACTTATATGTTCAAATCTGAATAGGCGTGACCCAAAACAAAACACTAGTAGACCGTAAAACAAAATATACAATGCTTATGAGCAAGTCGGCTCAAGCGTGTTTACTATAATGTTAATTACATCATTACAATCATATAACCAAAGGCACTTAGCCATTACATTAAAAAATAACACACGCTGATCAAAACACTTAGTTGGCTTCCATGCTCTGTCTCCTAGACTGTTGGTCTATTGATCTGCTTGTAACTTTGTCATACTATAGTTCCATACTATGTGTGTCTGGATGTAGCATGTACACATGTCATACAACTTATATCTAAACACGCATAAGCTGAATCTATCTCTCACTTGTGCATTGATGTGCTGATCACTGAGTATCTCTGTTCTACCCTATTTTCCTTACTTATTCATTTTGTCTTTCATGATAGAAACTAAACATGACTTTGTTACCATGATGACAACAAAAAATGAGTCATGCATCCTCAAGTAGTCAACCTGCCAACACCTTTTCCATCTCGAGGCCTTTAGTAGCATGCTACAGGTAGTACCGACCATTAGAAATAGTATTATATTGTAAAATGTAAAATAAATTAGGTTAAGTTTTAGGTCAAATCTGGTGTATAAATATTAAGTCTGAGCTCATTCCAAGGGTCGGAAAAATTGATGATTTTGCAGTCCATAGCTAATATCAATTTGGTTTTCCCAGTTCTTAGTTGCAAAGCTCAATGTTCCATAGTTTCTAAGCTTTCAGTAGTTAAATTCTCCCTTGGAGCCACCATTGTAATACGCACCAGTGCTAGCTGGAAGATATGTTAATGAAGAAGGAAGAGTTGTATCAATGAAGTTGTTAGCGTTCTGATCTTTGGGTTAACGGTATTTTATACTTTGTGTTCTTTATGTCCTTCTCTGATAATTCAAGTAGATTAATGACCTCCTTTTCCTTCTCTATTGACTAAATATGAGCTGATGGTTCTATATTTCTTCAGTATTTAGTGTAGTGTGTTAGAGCATTGTCGATGTTTTGAATGTTTAGTATAACTATAAGTAGATGAAATCTTTCTAACTCTGCGGTATATTTTAAAGTTTATTTGTTAAGAAAATGTGCACTTACAGGAAACCCCACTTACTTGAATCCTTAGATAAGATGAGTTAAGATAACCAGTTATCCCCCTTAAACAAAATAGTCACATTTCCCAACTGAGCCCCCGCACTGTCGAGACCTGACTCTCACATGCTTAGAGGCCTAGGGAATCTCATTTCCCCGGACAACCTTTATAAGCAAAGTTGGCCAATACCCTGGTACCCAGTGACAACTTACATATTTTGGTGGACTCGGTCATAAAGTCTCGTCAACATGACCTAAAAAGTCTCAGACTGAAAATCTATTTTTGGATCCCAAAAGTTTGCCAAAAAGGGTATCTGAATCTGCACTCAGATCTACTGTTCTGAACTTGTACCTACAAGAAAAATGGATTGTTTGTTGTGGGGAGGGGTCTTCCTTAGTCAAACCTAGATTTAGGAATTAACCTTGAAATCAATAATTGAAATAAATAATTCTAGCAAGTAGTAGAAGTAAATCTAATAATGAAGCTATGATATTCATTATATATGCAATTGTATTTTGAATGTAAACAAGTACGTAAATATGAAATATTGGACTCAATATTAGAAACCATAAACCTCCATGATTGTATGCTTGGAATCCACCTTGAAGAGAGATTGAATGAGTGTTTGAGGATGCACAAATGATCTTGAAGGAATATCACACCACCATGATGGATAGATCTAGGGATTTGAATGATGAATCTTGAAATGCTTGAACCAAATCCCTTCAAAGGCTTCAAAGCTTGAATCCTTGATCTTCAATGGAGAACTTGAATGCTTGAGAGGAAGAATTGAACACTCTGAAAGCTTGAAAACATGTATAATAATGGATTCTTGAACTTTTTTCTTAGCTTTCACTTAGAGAGACTTCACTTAGAGCTTGAGATTATCCTTCTTATCACTTAGTTGATGGCTAGAAAAAATGAGAGGAGAAAACTTCCTTATATATGAAACTAGAGCACAATATTCTAGAGAGGCCTACATAGGAGAATTAAATTCCAAGTAGGCCTATATCCCTAGAAGAGGACCTATATTAAATATAATTTAATAATCATCACTTTGGAACCTAAAACAGCCCACTCAAAAGTGGGAAATGAACTTTTGATGACCTCTCGCAGCTGACAAACTTCCAGATTTGAAAGGGGGACCCAGGTCAATGTCGAAGTCAACCTTGACCCAAGGAGTTAGGACCCCTGGAAAACATGCTAGATGGGATGGATGGTGCCCGGAGAGGCCCAATTAGGGTCCTAAATAGACATAGAAGTAGGAGAGGATCCAGATATGCGGGGGGCAATATGATGGTGGTCAAAAATGCCCCCTAAGGAGGGATAAACATTATTATCATGGAAATGCTTCCATTTTAAGATGATACACTGAGATTCCAAGTCAACTAGTTGAAGAGAGCTTGCTAAATAAAATGTCTCAACCGATTGCATCATACTCAGAAATCTATTGTAAGAGAAGAAGTGGTCACCTGAAAAGAGAGAGAGAGAGAGAGAGAGAGAGAGAGAGAGAGAGAGAGAGAGAGAGAGAGAGAGAGAGAGAGAGAGAGAGAGAGAGAGAGAGAGAGAGAGCATATAAAAGACAAGATAAGGATCCATGATTCAATCAAATATAAAAGTGTGTTATGCTATGGAATCATGGAGGAGAGAAAATATAATAATGGATAACACAGGCTAGGAAATTATGTTGCACTAGGTGATCCATGAGACAATTTTATTATGTTGGTTCCACCCATTAAAGAGTGTACTAATTAGTTGATGGTATAGCGTGTGATACTCATCTCATGAAGATTTATGTAAATGAGAGGTTGAATGGTCTATCAAAATGTGTAATGTTAGTCAACCAGTGAAAAGGATAGGTCAAATGGTCTAGAAAATTGTGTTATGTTAGTCAACTATTCTTGAAAATGTATGCAAAGAAGAGGTCAAATGGGATAGCAAGTTGTTTTATGCTAGTTCAACCAATCCTAAGTGATGCAGAGCTCTCCTCTATTTAGGAAAAATTGATGTGGTATGACCTTAGGTTTATTCTCTACACCCAAATTGGATCAAGAGAGTGCTCTACACCTTTAAAAGATCCTGCAAACAATCATCAAATACACTATCCTCCTAGAGGATACTAAGTCTTCTTCAAGAGAATGACCTATATTTGATTTTAACACAAAATACGAACCTAAATTTTTTAAGGGGATGGAAAGGTTCTAGAAAATTCAAAAATTCTCCAAAAGAGATGATTTACAACCCTTAAAAGTGTCTAAGAAATCAGACAACAATTCTAGCCTATACACCTTCCTGGCTTGTAGCCCTATTGAGCGAGTTTTTAGGACTTAGTTTGAAAACTTCCTAAAGGACCTATCAAAAATATATTAGATCTAGATACCCTTTATAAATTTATATCAAACCCCAAAATCATAGACTCCCAAATACAAAGGAAGGTATGGAATGCTTATTGTTGCAATAGACCTAATTAGGCCTAAAAGGGTTGATTTGTTCTAGAAGTCTTCACCAATCGAACTCCTTAGGAAAGAGACCACTTGAAATGTTTAAAGGGATCCCTTATAGACCATAATACACCATTAGATTGAGTTTTTCCACCCCTAAAGTGCTTCTTCTACTTCATTCTTCTCTGGACTGAACCAAGCACATAGAGCTGCTTGGCCTAGGGCTTGAAAGTAAAAATAGTAGATCCATTCCCCTTCTCCCAAGCCTCTAGAATCCTATATTAAATTTAACCTACTTTAATTTCCCTGAGGGATAGGGAATTCCCACATTGGAAAGGCAAGTAAGGGCATGATCTCTGAAAACTGCTTATCTAGGAAGGGTTTCTGTGCACCCAAGAGAGATTTGATTATAACTTTTGATTCTTATCCTAAAAAAACTTCAAACCAATTGCATATATTCCTTAACTCATCATATATTTAAATTCATCTACTCATTTTCTTTTCAATCCATACCAGACTGTACATGTTCAATTTGCAGACGGAATTTAGGGAAAATAGGGAATTTTATTGATTTTCAAATTCAAACTTACATCATCTTGTCTTCCACCCACTTGAACAGGCTTATTAATACCTTCCCCAATGTATCTAACCACTTTTCTAAGGTTGTGACTGTTGGGAGGCAATTACATTATGTTTAGCAACTTTTTGTAAAAGTTGCTTAACAACATTTCTTGCTTTGTGCAACTTTTTGCATTTCTTTCAAAAGTACACTTTTTCCCTAATAGGACCTAAGTCTAAGATCCTATAGATCATTATTGACTTGAAAAATAATTAAAAATCCTAAGAACCTACCTAGACTAATCTAAACACAAAGCATGCCAGTTGACCATAGTCAAAGCCCAAGGTTTATAAAGACACCAAGGGTTACTAGGCCTTACAAGTTGGCTTATTAGAAATGTTTGAAAAGTTCTTAAAGACCCTTAGGCATGGAGGCCCTTGGGTGAATCCTTTGAAGACCATAGAATGATATTTGTTTTGAAGAGTGGAGGGAGGTTCTCCTGCACCACTAAGGGTGTGAAAAGGAGAGTGTATGGCCCTAGAAAGTTGTGTTATGCTAGTGTATTCTACATGTCATGCTTAAAGAAAACAAAATATTTGCAAAAAAGGAGGCCATGTATGCCCCCCCTTAAAATGGAAAATAAGTACTATTTTGACATCTTAAGGAAAATATGAACAAGAATAAAGAAATTTTAACACCAAGAAGGTATCCACTAGAAAGACCCAGTCCAAGCCAAAGAGGTCACAAATCATATGAGGTCAAGGAAGGGATGAATGTGAAGAGATACCATGCAAGAAGTGTATAAGGGATCCTTTTGACGCATGCAAAAAAGAGATGCAAAACAAGAAGTCAAGAATTCACACCATCCCTATTTCCAGGTTAAGGGATTATTTAAGAAAGGATGATACACTTTTAGTCTCCAAGGTAAGGGATATGTTTAACGTGGAAATCCAATGGCGAACAATGAAAAAGGTTATGATCAAAGATTCATATCTTTTACAAAAGAGAATCCTTAATGCAAACCAACCTTACTATGTAAGATTGGATATCACATAATACAAAAATGCCACTTAACCAAGGGAAATGTGGATCCTTAGAGGGGATTAAAGAGATTGATATAATACCCTTCCCCCCCCATGTGTGTCGACAAGGATAAGGAGAAAGAGGACCAATTATGTAACTCATAAAGTATCATCACACTATGCATGGAATGAGCCCCCAAAGAATAGGCTAACAATGATACATAGTGTGCAGCAACATAATAGGGACCTAAATGTTATTCAAAGAAATCAGGATTGAAAATAACTTATTGTGACATGCAATGTGAATAATGTCATTATCAATGATTTTTTTTATTTTGTAATGTAATGGTTGACATTCATTAGTAGAGTGGTCATAATATCAGTGATACATGCAAAAAGAAGATTTATAAGATTTTGACTATGCTTCTTTTTTTGTTTAGTTCGAGTAATCACCTTAGCATGAAGAGGGTTAGGAAAAATGGTTTCTTGATTAAAGGTGGATATAAAAGTGTTATAAAATAAAGGAGAGGATGTTGACAAAGGAGGAGACTCAAAACCAGATTATTTAGTAGGTTTCTCACTGTTCTCAATGATTTTTCCTACACACCCTAAACCAGAATTGAGATTGTGATTTGAATTTTTTTCAAAATCAAGTTGAACGAATGACACACTAGGTCCCTTGAAGAATCTCGTGTTGGCATTAGAAATTTTTTATTCACCCATAAAATATGGTGTAAATTATAATGACCCCCAATCATCATATAATAGGGCGCTTTTAGGAGAAGCATTATCTTTAGGAGAAGATGTGTTTTGTTTAAATATTATAGGGATAGAAGAAAAATCAAGTTTAGTTTTTAAAGCAATTATTGGGTCTATCGTCAGAAAGAAGGGTATACATGGTATTTTTATAGATGAAATTCACTTTGTAATGAAGATTTGAAGGAAAAATATGCATGGAATGTAACCATGGCCGACCTAAGAGAAGATTATAGCTAAGAGTATCAAGCATGACATGAATAGGTGTGGGTGAAATGATAGGACCTACCATAATAGGTAAAGTGATAATCCTTGAGGATTGTTTAGAAAATTTGTCAAATCTATAGATAGGAATAGGATCAGTTTTGATTGGTGAAATATCCACCTTTATCTCATGTAACAAGTCAATGCAACAAACATTAAGTCCAAATCCATTATGAATTAAAGCTCTTTAAATAAGGACATAAACCATGAAAGAATCATGTTGATCTTGGATTTATTTAGAAAGAAAGTCATCTTAAGAAAACAAAATTTGAGCTTTGGTATTAGTCACATTCATGCATTCCAAGATGTAAGTGATAATTTCCTTCCTAGGTGGGGGTCATTCACATTTCACAATGCTTCTTGTAACACTTCATGATACTTAGGTGAGGTTTAAAGAAGCTCCCAGAGAGATACCTTGGCAGGGGTAGCACAAAGTTGTTCTACTAAATCATACTCCTTTCCAAAGTTTTGAGGAAGACAGGGTGGAGGAGGAAGCATTGGTTGAGAAGGAGGAAGAGAAGGAGGAACAACTGAACTTGTGGTTTGTCTATTATTTCTTGTGTTATAAGAGTTGGAAGTCGTATAATAGTCAGGTTTTTGAGCACCTTTCACCAAAATTATTGGCTTATTTTGGGGTAGCGGGTTATTTTGACAAAGATGGAAAAAAACCTTAGGATTTTCACTACTCAAAACATTCACAACATTGACTTGATAAAGCTCTTGATTGTTCATGGGTTCATCACTAGAAGGGAGAGCATTAAATAAATTATTAATGTATGATCCTCATCTTCCAAGATAGGATGAAGGACTTTCTTTAATGCTTCATCTCTAGAAGGGGTGTCAAATAAAGGTAAGGTGATATTAAGGAAAGTGTTTATAATATCCTCATAAAGGGGGATTTTCATAGGAGAAGGATCATCACTCACTAAGTCCTCATTAGTAGAGGGGAAATAATTAAGATGAATATAAGCTAAATTATCCTTAAGGGGATGAACATCATTTTCCTTCACCAAGGTATCCTCATGGGGGAGATGCATACTAAGAGAATAATCAAAATTATCTTGTAATGGATAATCCCAAAAAGGGAGATCATTAAGAAACATATTATTTTCTTGTCTTAATATGTCCTCATGAGAAGGAGGGTTCCTAGGAGAAAAAAAAATAGATTAACGTATAGAAGATATTCATGATGACATATGCAAAATGTATGAAAATATATTTATTTTTCTATGCAAGTGCATAAATAAGAAATGAAATGATTTATGTGAGTTGTAATGATTAATATTTAATGCATGAAATGAAATATATTTTTTTTGTTATTTTGAAACATGCTTATGCAATGGATTTATGAGAAAAGTTCAAATAAATGTAATTATATCTAAAGGGATAAAAATGCAACAATGCAATGCATGAGAAGATCTAAATGACTCCAATATAACAAAGGTATGTTATAAATATTGATTAATTCAATGCATCCAAAGTAGATCAAAGTGAAAATTTAAAATAAGGAGGATCTAACTACCAAAATCAAAAGGAGGAAATATAACGAGTCGGGTTTACCAAAATGTATAATCGAAAATGGTGAGAAATTCTAAGATGTAGATTACTTACCATAGTTATACATGCATTGGAATATAAACCCTCACAAAGAAAATATGATTAGCACAACCAAAAGGAGGATGGGTGCTAATGCAAGATCTATGCTCAATAGGGATTTGATTCCTTAAGAGATCTGATCTGATAAAGTAAATGCAAGGGAAAAGAAATAAAAACAATTGCATTTGGAAACAAGGCAGGGAAGGTTGTACTTTGAAACCATATTTCCATGTTTTCAAAGTCTCAAAATTAGTTGTAACTTCAAATCTATCAAATGGGGACTTGAATCTTTTTGCACCAAAAAAATCACTAAAAAGGGGCAAGGATAAGCCAACTTTTTGGGAACAAATTGACTAGTTGACTTGTTCCTGGAAAAAATTGATGAAACTTTCCAGGGACCTATAAATGCACATGTACCTCTCATATTCAGAATTGCATCTCCACAACCTATTCCTACACACATAAAAAAATGGGGAAAAATGTTAGGAGAAATGGGTTTTCCTTGGTCAAACACCTATTTAGGAATCAACCTTGAAATTGAAATGAAATTGCATAAGAAAAGATGAAATGGAAGCTAGATTTGAAATGTAAATCACCTTATACCTTGATGATTCAATGCCTCTTTGAATATGAACACAAGTGTTGATGAAATAGCTTGAACTCCAAAGAAACCTAATAGGAAATCATAAAACCAAAGTGTTTAATGTTGGATGTTGTAGTTTTCCATAATGCTCGATGAAGAAGAATGCCTTGAAGATCTTGAAGATTTTCTTGATTGCTCAATTGATTGTGTGAGATTATGGATGGCTTCTTGATAGCTTGAACTTGATTCCTTTTCATTTTATTCATATTCAAAATGAGGAGATAGGAGTTTCTTTTATAGAAAATCCTTGAATTCAAGATTCAGATTTGATCAAGGACAACCACAATTGAAAACCTTGGAAGAAGACCCCTGCATCGTGCTCTTGGAAAAGTTTGATCCAAAAATTCTTGAGACAAGTTGGACAGTCAACGTTTCCCCATGGACAATTTAGTCAATCAAATTGTCCTAGGAAAAATGGGCTCAAATTTCACAGGGATGTCTGGGAAGGTGAAAAGGAGCAAGGGGAGAAAATGGAGGTTGTTGTGAGGTCATGCCAGATCCCAAAAATTGAAGATAAATGAATAGGTCCTAGGTAATGAAATGAATTTTTTGATTGGAGGGAAAATAGAGGAACACACTTAGAAATAAGTTCCAACCTCTATTTTTGAACAAATAATATTAATTTAAAGGTCCAATAAGTGCTAGAAGAATGTGAAATCAATCTGGGAAACCATACATATACTAAAATGGGGCTAAAAATGAGAAAATAATAAGGATTCTTACTTTTTAGGAGGATACACTATGACTGAAACTCTGCATCCCATGGATAGAAGCCACCTCCTAAGAATGGTCGCAAATCTTGATATTTACAAGGCACACAATAGAGTCAAGTAGGATTTTGTTTACAAAGTCCTAAGGAAAATGAGTTTCCAAGACAATATAGTATGATTGGTTAAGGAATGTGTAACCTATTTATATTTTTAGTCCTATTTACTAGAGTTCCTAGCAGATTCTTTTTTACTAAGAAAGGTCTAATATAGGGGGACCCTCTCTCCCTTTATATCTTTATAATGTTAGTTGAAGCGTTGGGAAGAAGTTTCCTAAATTTGGTTGATGAGGGAAATCTTCAAGGTTTTAAATTAGCATCAACAATTATGTCATCTATCCTATTGCATATGTATGATACCATCATGTTTGGTATGACCTTTATGGTTGAAGAAAGAGAATAGAAAATGTTCCTAAATTTGTATGTTAGGGCCTTTAAGTAGCACATTATTTATGAGAAAATAAATATTTATTTCTTAAACACTAGAGATGGGTTAAAGGTCAACATTAGAAATATTTTGGGCTTCCAAAGTACTATCCAATTGGGGGTATTCTAGGGCCCCCTCTTACTATAAAGGATGTTCAACCAAAATTCTAGAACTATGTCTTGGAAAGTCTTAAAAAAAGTTGGTTGGAAATGTAATGCATGGAAGCTACAACTTTTAGTTAACTCCTTACATGGTATCCAAATGTACTTCAATTCCCTCTTAAAAATACTTGCTACTATGGCTAACAAATTGGAAAGGATTCAATTTGTTTTTAATGAACCAGGACAAAGGAAAAGAAAAGAATTACATTGGTTAACTAGGATATGGTTTATTGTCCGAAGAAGTTTTGGAGAATGGAAATAAATAGAATATATCATCTCAAAAAATCCCTTATGTCCAAAATGCAGTGGAACCTCCCATTACATAAGATTGACTAGAGAAATATTGTGAGTGCAAAATACATTAATTTTAAAAAACTATATAGCGTACTCTCCACTTCTATATAGCTAAGGGGTTTTAGAATAAAAAATATTATCCTCAAAAGATATTCTTTTATTTTTATGTGTCTTAAGTGACAAGTTTGAAATAGGATCCTTTTCCACTTTTGGGAGGAAAAATGGCTGAGGGATATACCCCTTGAAAATCACCCCATCTTCAAAGACATTTTTTATAGGGCCCAAGCTTTATTTGAACCTATAGTTTAATACTAGTTACCTCATAACTCATGGAGGGATGTTACCCAATGCTATTAGAACTAGGCACATTTGGTACATGTGGGATTCCTTGTTGCAAAAAAATATTCAACAAAATAGAATTCATCTGTTCCCCATAGAAAATAGTTTTTTCTAGACTAAAAAACCCAAAAGAGAACTTCTTGGTTAAATCATCTTACAAACTATTGTTAAAGGAGGGTAATTATTCTCAAAGTTAGCAAAAAATTTGGAACCCTCAACTCCTCCCCAAAATATTTTTTTCTAGTGGACGACGATGCATATTTTTTTAAACCTAGGGTAATCTTATTGAGTGAGGGTCTCCACTACCCAACATGTGTGTTATATGCAAGCAGGAGGAAGAATTTATCCCCTGTATCTTGTTCCACTATAAATTCACTCATAAACATTGGGATTAGGTCTTGTAGAAGCTATAAATCTATTAGACAATGAAAATATCACTTCTACCTCTAACTTTTTTAGGAAGGCCCATCACAACACCCTCTTATTAGAGATCTCAAATGACAAATTATTCCTCACCTATGCTAGAGTCTTTGAAAAGAAAGAAATAATTAGAATTTTAGGGATGTGGAGAAGTCCTCAAATGAGGTGTTCCTAAACTTTTCCAAACTCTTAATGGATAAATTATCAAATTCCAGGTGGTCTTGACCTTCTTACTTCCCACATATTTTCATGACCTTGTTTCTAAGACTTGGAATCTCCCCGATTCCTATACGATATTTGACAACTCCAAGAGGATGAAAATGATTAATACAAGGTGGATCCATTGACCTTTTAGCTGTTATAAGATCAAATTTGATGTTGTTTCTTGAGACAATCAAGGTTGGCCTACTAGTGGAGTCATAAGATCCAATATTAGTGCTTTAGTGACTTCTTATGTAGGAAATATAACAACAAAAAACTATGAGGAGGGGTGAATCATTTGTTCCTAAACTTAAAAACCCTTTATATCCTTAAACCTTAAAATACTTATTTTTGATCTTCATGAGTTAAGCTTGCATGCTTGAATCAGAAACAAATCCACAACACATAACACAAATATTTTTTGTGGAAATCCAAATGGGAAAAGCCACGGTGGGGCTTGAACCCACAATAAGTAAATACCTTTTTATAAGTAAAAATTATTACAAAATAAGAATGCACATGCATTTAGGAACACTACCTAGAGCTCACTGCTAAAAAATGCCTCAGGCTACAACCAAAAGGAAGACTCATTGTCTTACAATAACAAATTAGATAATAATCTGATGATTTTTTAACTGAATATTAGTGCATCTACCTTAAGCCAAGGTCAATTATAATGAAACTCAATAAAAATATCTGTTGAAATTCTCTCTCCCCTCTTTAGATGATAAATTCAACCTTTTGTAGATCTACATAGCTGCTTTACAAGCAATCATAAGTGTCTGTGATCATCACATACTTGCGCACACACTATTGTTTCCTTAATTCATCATCCTTTAACAACAACTAAGGTCAGCAAAAATGCTAATTCAAATTAAAAATCCACACACCAAGACTCAAAATTCAAATCCATGTTTGACCGCTAAAACATAGAAATAATCCTTATCAACACCCTTGAGCTCATAACATGTCCGTAAATCATGCCTAGATTTACAAAAAAATGTTTTACCGATCAAGTTAACCAAGAACATAAGAAAATAACCACCGACTAAAAAATCCTCCAAACTTGATCACCACAATCGATGCAAACCACCAAATCAGTAAGCACACAACCCAAGAACAACCATAGGCATCATGAAGAGCACAAAAACATTCGAATCCACACAAACCTTTGAATTCAACAACATCTCACATACCAAACCTCAAGAACATTGTCACCTTCACCTGTAATATCTAAAAAATGCCTTGCGGATCTCTAGACCATGAACCTTCCAAGCTGAGGACACTTCATCATGTCTCAAATATCCTCCTAGGTGTGCAGACAAAAATATCAAGCTAGAAGTGCATACCGAATCAATCTATGTCACCGTGTCAATATTGGCAAACAATGTATAAGCCAATCACCATACTTAACCGCATAATATATGAAAACCTTCATGCACACCTTTGTAACTTGACATGGACCAAGTATAGACTCCCTAAAACATTCCCTCACATGAAAAACCTATGATCTTTAGTCATGAATGCTCATAGAATCTCATAGCATACTATACCGTTGGCCAAACTTCGTAACAGATATGCTGACATTAATGACAACACATCCAACTTGCCAAAAACTCCCCTTTGGCATTAATGGAAATGCGTAATGTGAAAAAATGTAATCAGAAACCAACACAATCTCCATCTGAGATCCACCATCAATAGTACTACCAATAGTATCCATAATATCTACCATTATCTTTTAGAGTCTCTCTAACTCATCTTCCTTCACGATCTCTCTATCTTTTCTCCCTTGGAATAAATCTTCCCTTGGTTCCAATCTAAATAAATAATATTTTCTCCATCAGTTTATCCCCCTTAGATATGCACTCTTCTCCTTAGTTGAAGCTCTTTCTTATGTGCAAGTAGATATCTTTTTTTTCACATGCTCTTCTGCCCCTTTGACATTAATAACAAAGGCATCTCTCCTCTCTGATCAATCATTCTCTTCTTTCTTCCCATCAAGCACCATTAAAAAATTCACATACCATGTTGACTACTCCACCTGAGTAGTATCCTCCAAAACACCAAACCAACTTGAATGATATTTCCATGAAGTCCTCTAGATTGATGCAACCCTCTGTATCTTTAGTTTTGATTAGGAGGGGCAATCACCCCTTACTTGCCTCTAAGATGTGCAAGAGTAGATTATTTTTCTGTATTATCCTTACTCTTCTTTCTCTTTGGTTTATTTCTTTCCTTCTTTCCTTTATCTATTTTTATCTTCTCTTTTCCTTTGTCATCTTTCTGCATTCTTTTGAAATTCTGACATTTCCTATTCACTTTATGCTTCTTAGTCTAATCTTTCTTCTACACATTCTTGTCCATCCCTACTGGACCACATTTTTTCACTTTCTTGTTTCTGCAATATTTAGCAATGTGTTCAGATATGTTACATCTGAAATGTATAACAATCATCTATCCACTCTCTTCATTATTGTTAGTATAACATTGACCGATTATGTGACCAATTCTATTGCATGAAAAACATATAACCCTTTTTATTTTGACATTATTATTCTTCTTTCTCACATCACTACATATGCTTGATTTGTGATCATTCCTTTTACAACTATAAAAATTATTTTTCTTTCTACAATCCATAGCTTTATGACCAATCTTACCACAAAAAATACTCACCTCTGAATTTTTGAGTTTTGGGAAATCTTGCTAACGTCTTCTTAGTTTCAAGCATATTTTGACTAGATATAGAACTTTCTCATTTCTCAAATCTAACACCACTCTTATCTATTGAATTCTTCTGACTTTTAAGCAATGAATTAAGTTTGGCTGAACTGATCATGAGATTTTCCTTATGGTTATTTTAAATCATAAGCTCATCTTCAATAGATTTATCCCAATGATCACCATCCTTCGTAATTACTAGACCACTTTAGACTTGGTTCTAAACATGATCTCATTTTCCCTAATTGCTACTAACATTCTAATCATCATAATCATATCCAACAGATCTGGATAGATTCTTAATGCTTTCATCAACTCTAACATTATTACTCTCCACTATCTTTTTCAACCTCTTGTTATAAAATCTATATGCCTCGCTCTTGGTAGAGTAGCCAACAAATATACCTTCATCACTCCTTGCATAAAATTTCCCTATATCCTCATCTCTCTTGATATATTACCAACTACAAAAATTTCTGAAATACATGACTATAGGCACATTTCCACACCAAATTTCATAAGGTGTCTTACCCATTTCTCCTTTGATTTGCACTCAGTTAAGAGTGTATACTACAATGTTGACCTCTTCTCTCCAAAACATCCATGAAACATTCCCTTCAAGCATCATTGTCCATGCAGTATCAAGAATACACATGTTCTTCCTCTCTACCACTCCATTCTACTATGGAGTCCTCAGAGTAGATAATTGTCTCTTTATTCCATACTTTTTACAAAAAAATAGAACATGGTAGAGGTGAATTCACATCCTCTGTCTAATCTTAGACATTTCACCTCCATCCTTGTCTTAGTCTCAGCCATGTTATTGAAGATCTTAAACTTATCAAAATCTTCATACTTTTCCTTCAAGAAAGTTACCCATACCATTCTAGAATAATTATTAATGAAAAACATGAAATATCTATCACCTTGGAAGATTCATATCTTAGTAGGACCACATAAATCAGTATGAACAAGATTTAACAATCCATTAGAATTTTTTGATTTAGAATGGAATTCAATTCCTTTTTTCTTACCTAATTGCCATTCTTTGAAAATAGTATTAGCAGGATTCTTCACTCTAGTAATATCTCTAACAACAAAAGTAGAACTTATTGCCACAATATTATCAACATTAACATGACACAACCTCTTATTCCATAACCATCTTTCATCTATTTGAGCAATCAAGAAACTTCTCAGAATACTATTCAAATGAAATATGTTACCTATTGTCTTTGATCCCATTGCAATCTACTTCCCATAGTTATCTAAGATCTTGCACTTTTCATTCTTGAAATGTAGGCCATATCCTTTCTCCATCAACTGTCCAGCTCTAAGAAGATTATGTTAAAAACCTTCCACATACAAGACATCATCCACATTATTCTTTCCATCTAGAGAAATAAAACCTCTATCTCTAATCATACCACTAGTGTTGTCTCCCCATTTTACCATACCACCACCATACTTCTCTTAGCTCACAAATTTTCTCTTATCACAAATCATATGATGAAAGAATCAATTGTTTATTACCCGTTCATCCTTCTTGAAAACTTGAGAAGCTAAGGATTTCTCTTCAACAATACAATCAGTAGAACTAGTAGGCAAATAATCTTTAGGCTCAAAATATTCTTCTTTAATAGAAATGAAACTAAATTCATCATCACTCTTAATAACTTCATTATATTCATCATCCATAGCATAATAATGTTTCCTTTGAATAGTAGGTATGCTCTTCAATTTATTAGTTCTTTCTGAAAATATAGAAAAAAAGTGTCCTATCTTATTGCATGAAAAACATTTGAGAGGCATCTTTCCTTTGTACTTACCATAACCTTTGGGTAGTTTTCTTGCAATCAATGCCTCCAACTCTTAAAGTTATCTTTCTTCTTCTTCTTCAAGTTCCTTCATGTCCTTCTCATATCTTGACATTACCTAATGTAATACATTACCTAAGGTAATGAATATAGTGACTTTGAATGTTATTTCAAGCTTAGGTAATGCATTACCAAATTCACTCAACTCAAAAGAAGTAAGCTTATGAATCAACTTGTCTCTTGTTATAGGTGGCACTGTTTGAATTTATTGAATAGCTAAAAATTTGTGTTTATAGGAAGGAGGTAAAGATCTTAGTATTTTGAAAGAATCTCCTGCTCTTTTAAATTACCTCTAGCACATCTAATAACACACACTACTTCATTCACCCTAAGTTTGAAAGAGGAAACCCTCTCATCTTCACTCATCTTCGAGGCTTCATATTGTCCTATCAAGCTATGCAATTTGGCAAACTTGACTTCGTTGTCTCCTTCATACAAGGTGTTCATTATATTCCCAGTTTTCAAATCTTTCTATTAATTTATTTTTGGGTTCCCGCTGTTATTCTTGCTTAGAAGGTCAAAACCTGTCCAAGATGCTATCAATTTCCTACAAATATTGATCTTTGAGTGTTAAAATCAGTAAGAGATATGAAAAAACCTAGGTCCTAGGTCATTTTTAATTCTTGTCGAGAGAAAACCCTAGTTCTTCATAAATGGCTTCTAATTTCCAGTTACCTTTTTTAGAAATTCAAATCACTTAAGTCGTGTGATCTTTTTCATGTTTTAGCATTAGTTGCATAGTCTCTTAAAACTTTTAGAATATTCCTTTCTATTTTGAGACTCAACGCAATGGCTTTGGTCGCGTTATCGCGTAAAGAAAAGAATATGCTTTAAGGGATTAAGAATTTAATGTTGGCCATTGATTCAGATTGAGATCATGTGGATTGCGATAAGTCTCCATTAAAACCTCAGAGTTAAGAAATGGTCTTGTGACTTTGAGTTTCTTCAGCCGCAGAGTCTCATAAACAAATCATAGTTAAATCTTGGTTTGGTTTTCTTTAGTCACGAGATCTCAGAAGGAAACAATAATTAAGTTTAATCTTAAGAGATTCAGTGATAGTCATAGATGCTCAAATGATCTTGTGGTTGGCGTTTAATCACAAATTGAAAGTGATAATTAGTAAAATTTCTTGAGATTTAACGCACACCGTAAGATGAAAAATGAATCAAGGGAAGGCACATAATCTCAGAAGGTTTTCATAAATTACATAAATATTAAGAGACTTAACGTCAGTCATTGAATGAAAGAAAGATCGGGGGGCTAGCGTTTAATCTCCAATTAAACTCTGAGTTACATAAAAATTTCAACGAATTTGAGTTTCTTCAATCATGAAGTCTCACAAGCTCACCAAGGTTAAAGACATGGTTATGTCTATTCAGTTGTGAGATCTCTGAGGAAGACAAGGGTTAAGTAAAAGTTTATGAGATCTAGCGACTACCGTCAGATCGAGGAAGGATCTAAAGGCTGGCATTTAATCTCATAATAAACCCCGAGTTAGATAAATTTCTCAACGACAGTGAGATTTAGTTAGTCGCTAAGTCTCCATATGAACTATGGTTAGCAAAGGTTAAGTCAAGACTTAGTGAAGTTTGCAGCGGGAAAATCTAAACTGTAGAAGAGAAAAGATCTAATGGTTGGTGTTAAGTCGCTAATAGAAGTCAAAAATTCATAGAAAGTTTAGTGACTCAGGGGTAAAGATTTAGATGTTGACATGTTTTTAAGTCATCCCAGAGATCTACGGCCTGCGTAAAGTCTCAAAATAAACCTATGGTTAGGAAAACCATCTGGTGACTTAGAGATAGATTTTAGTCACGAAGTATCATGACAAACTATAGTTAAAAATAAAGCTTGAGATATTTCACGCGAACCGTGGATTAAAAATGATCTAATGGTAGTCGCATAGTCTCTGAATAGATGCAGTAAGTACAAAATTAATGAGAGATTTCATGCGAACTGTCAGATTTAAAGATGATCTAACAATGGTCGTGTAATCTCTAACTAAACTCATGGTTAATAAAATCCTCCAACGGATTCAAATTTATATAGTCGTGTGATCTCCAAAGAAACCAAAGGTTAAATAGAGTTATTCTGAAGCTTTAGTCACAGAATCTTTGAATGAAGCATGAGTTAAGTAAAATTTCTAGTGAATTGGAGATAACTGTTGATCAAAGTTTGATCATGAAGTTGGCGCTAATTCTCATGATAAAACTAGAGTTAAGGCTAACTCTCAGCAACAAGGAGATAAAGCAATTGCATGGTCGCTAAACAGAACCAGAGTATGAATAAGGTAAAGTTATAAGGATTTTTGTCTCGCACCATGATGTGCAGTCATTAGCCAATCAAAACATAAGGATTGTGATAGCATGAATGAAGTTTGTTGAGTTGTAGTAATGTGAGCCAATCATATCAAACATAGAATTTATTTTGCATAAAATAAGGTTTTATGATTACTCTGATTGGTTTTTTTTAAATTTGATAACCTGTCAACCTCAAGTGCCACAGCTAAGAGAAATTGATATCAAAGCACATAGAGTAATGGCTGAAGTGACTGAATAAAAAATTCATGATGTCGATTATATTGGTGCATTGATTTATCAGGAATAAATAAGTATTTTTGTTTCTCATTTCAGTTTACCAAAGCTTCAGAATACAGAGCTAATATTTGTATGAGTGATTAGTGTTTTCAGAAGAACACAATTGTTTGGGTTGCAATGTGAAGAAACAAGAGTTTGATCAGCAATGTTCAGATTAGAGCATACAAGATGAGTCAAGCAGTAAGTGTGGCTTCAACTAGTGGAAAGAGTGGAGAACCTGAAGATGATAGAAAGGAAAAAGGAATTACTCTGATAAATTTGTGGCTCTGCTACCAGGAATGAATCGGGGAAAAAAGGTAAATGATGAATACCTTGGTGATAATATGTCATATTGTAGAGATGATAAGACTCCTGATTGTTCTAGATACCATCTGTTTAATTATTTTCATAAAAATAGTGATGGTCATGTTCCTGTTCCTGTTTCAAACCCTTGGACATCAGGGTTAGCTAAATTGATAGTACCAAATGTCTTTGTAGATGTAGATTTATTGCTTGAGTTGGCTAGTAGATATTATACCATCTCCAAGACCATCAAAAAGAATGATGGAATAGCCCTAGTTACTCTAGATAGGGCATCCTTTATGACATCTTTCAATATTTATAACCCCTGCACTACAGAGATAGACCTAAAAGCATTGGCAACTAGGTATACAAGGGAAGCCTGTGTTGTGGCAAAGTTGATTCAAGGTCATGTACCTATAGATACTAGAAATTATATAGCAGTCATTCCTAGTTCCACTACACCTTATTTCTACAAAGATTTGGCCTTTTACATGAAGTATATTTCCTATGGTCTGTGTAGAGTTCTAGGAGTTGATGGGGGTAGTGACAGGATATCTTTAGATATTCTGATGATTGTTTTGGATCTTCAGAGTCCACATGTCAGCACATACTATGACTATATATCCAGTATGTGATTGACCGAATGCATCAAGGGTTTGTAGACATTAAGAAGAATGAACCCAGCCCTGAATTCTCACAATATTCTTTATTAATGCATTTGATTCTATTTTATAATTTTAATATCATGGACCTATCAAATTTGAGACCCAGGAGATTCTACCAAGGCCAATCCAATCCTATATAACTTTGGTTGAGGGTGTGGAATTATACATCAAGAGAAAATGACTTCTGTGCCTTTCAGAATTGGATGGTGTATCCAATATTAAGTAGTTTGGGAGTCAACATGACAATATTACCAATTAAGGTACTGCAGCTTCTCAGACCTTGTCAGTTTGTAGACAAGTGGACTGGAGACCACAACTGGGGAGACTTTTATTACAATAAGGATTTTACTTTGACAAGGGTTTATGGTTTCTCCAAGCCACCCCATATACTACCATATCATGTGCCACCAAGGATTGTTGTTATGGAGTTCATATGACAACTGATGTTGACTGATAAGGAGCATTTGGCTCCACATAGAAAAGGTACCTTCACACCTCGGTAGTTTAAAGTTTATGGCTTCACAATTGGCAAGAGGTAATTGGATTCAGTGAATAGATTGTTAGGCCACTTCAGAATGAATGTAGCCTTATATAGGCATGTTGATACAGATGGTTTCATATTCAGTGCAAAGAAACTCTTGACACCAACCATTCTAAATACCAAAGTGCATGAGCATTGTGTAGAAGAGGACCTAATAAGGAACATCCTAGAGGATAATGAAGTTGTAAAAAGGATTTCTAAGTTCCAAGAGCTAATGGATATGGAACAACAACTTAAGAAGAAAGGGATCCCTTTTGAGGGTTACTTCCTAGATGTGCCATACTTACAAAGACTTGATCAGATGATAGAATATTATGGAACATTGTGTAACCAGCTAGAGGAGAAGATAGAAGATAAAGATAGAGGTCCTAACAAGAACTCTTCCTCAGAGTATAGTGATAGCAGCTATTCAATGCATATCCCTCCTCCAATGGATCAGCCACCTCATACAGAGGAGAATATAATGAATTTAACTCAAGAGAAAGAGGCTGAGGTGACTGGCGAACCTCCCAAGAAGAAATAGAAAGTAGAAACATGAGAGCCTTATGATGTTAACACACAGAAGAAGAAAAAAGATAAAATGCATGCTTTATACACTAGTAATAGAGCTTATGATCATCAGCTCAAAAAATTCATAAGAGAAGGAAAGAAGAAAAGAGAAGATGTAGAAGAAGATGTTGAAATACCCTTTTATTATGTCAAGATGAAAGAGAGCTTCAGCAAGAGAAATTATGATGATAATTTTATCAAAACCAAAGCATTCAAGGATTTCTTGATCTGGGCAAAGAAACAACAAGTGGGATCACAACTGCAATTAGCAGGAGGAAAATCAGTACCAAGTGAAGCCTTGCAGGCTTTGTAGGCTTATGATATTGAGTCAGAAAACATGACACGAGAGGAAGCTAGACAGTTGGTTAAGTCTAGTGGGATGCTACTAGTGGAAGGATGGGATCTTGCCTCAGATTTCATCATAGATCAAATAAGAAGACAACCTGACATAAAAATGTCTTCAGTGACACAGGTGGGAGAAAAGATAAGGGGATGTGGATATAATGCACAATCCCACACTTTAGCCATGTGGGCTCTAGCTCCCAAGACTCAAAAGCCATCACTTATTAATGTGCAATAAAAAATGGATGGGGATAAGATCTTATGGTCTATCCATAACACTGGAGATTTGGAAATTTCATAGGCTCTTACACATTTTGCTCATCTAAATGAATCTAAAGCTTAACAGATGTCAAAGATATATCATAAATTATTTGATGAAGCAAGTGTTCGAGTAAAGGATAGGGAGCTATGCTTGATAAAGATCAATGCATTAGAGAAGTTGGTGGAAAAATTAAATTTGAAACTACAAGAGATCCCTGAGTCTATTTATGTTGAACCTAAGAAATTGGTGGATGCCCTAGTACAAACTAAAGATGCAAAGGATATTGATAAGGAAACAGAGAAGGATGATAAGGATCAGAATAAGGAGGCTTTTGAAGCCTTGGAAAATATCTTGCAACATAGGATCAGTATCCTGAAAGACAAATTTGATCTAGTATACAGTGCTTACAACAAGTTTCCTAGTCTACAAATAGAGGGAACTACTTATGTTTCAACTTTGAACCCTTATTTTAGAACTTGGTCAGTAAGGAAAAAAAATTTTGAAATGTTAGCAGCCATACAACCACATAGGGAATATCTCCTTGAGATTTTAACACAAGTTGGGGAGGAAATTGAGCAGATTGGGGTTATCTTGTCTTTCTTCAAGGGAAAGGCAAATCAGATTGAGGCCAGGTTCAACATGTTTGGATCATATTACAATAAATTTATTCCTCCAATAAAGGGAGAGGATGATTAGTTTAAGGTAGTAGAAGTATGAAGAAATGAATTGATACCTTACTTCCTAATAAATAGGCATTTATATCTGACAATGGTGGATTAGATATAGAGAGGTTTAATAAAACCTTAGATGAAGCATTCAAAGCCGAAACTGACTTTAATAAGTTTGTTACAGATGTCAAGAGCATTATAGATGCCAGATGAGAAAGACAAAAGACACAATTACAAAGCATTCAAATCTTTTTATGGTCGACAAAGACAGAGGTTGTATCATGGGATATCCTCACCAAGCCCAAGAAAAAGAAGCCTACAACAATTGACTTGTACATACTAGATGAGGAATGAAGATACACCTAGCACCTGATCTTTGAGCACAGGAAGATTAGTCATCAGAAAGAATAGTGTAGGATAGCCTGTATTAGCGATCACTAGATCTCGCAACAACTATTTGAGGCTTTACAGAATATCTACAGACAAAGGTGTCAGTTATCAAAGATTTGAAGATCAAATCTAATTGTCTTCCTATTTTGTCTTTCTACCACTTAAGGTATTATTTTATTTTATCTTCTATTATCTTTTAGGGTTAGGTCTAATCCATCCAAAGCTTGTTGCATCCTTAGTCTTTAAGGATTCCAAGATGGCTAAGACTCTATAAATAGCAAGATGTAACATTTTTGTAAGGATGGTGAAATATATGACTGAAGGTAGAATTATATTCTTGTCTGAGTTTTTAAGCTTTTAGTCTTTGAATGTATTGAAGAAAAATCATATTAATAAAATACATATGAGTTTCATGTTCTACATCTTTGTTGTCTCTTTACATTTATGTTTATGCTCTTGTATGTTTAGTTTGTAAGGAATTTAAACATACTAGTTATAAGGTAACTGTGCAGTTGCTTATAAGTTTCTTTCCAGGAGAGAGTAATTCTTGTGACTGATCCTAGAGGTTTAAACATATTTTTAAGGATTTGATACAGGGGTATAGGAATGAAGGGGTAGTTTGTAAGGAACTCTATCTAAGCTTCTTGTGTATTTCAATTAATTAGTTTGTTGTGGATTTGTATTTCTTTTTACTATTTTCCCAAGATTAAGGCACTAGTCTAGGGTTTGACAAACAATTATTCATCATCAACATTAAAACAAACAAATCATTTACTTTTATGTCTAAAAGAATATTCATGCTTAAGTAATTGTATTTAAGGATACAATTTGACTTTTTGATTCCTTAAAGAGAGAATCACCTAGGTTAGCCTTCCTGAGTTAAATAACTCTAAAAAGAAGAAGGATGAGAATCCTTATATCACTGTTATTTTCCATTGTTAAGTTTATAGTATTGATTATTAAGCTCTATATTAGATTGATTATGGTTATCTGTAAGAGGTTTTATTAATACAGTAAAAAGTAAGAGGCAAATCAATGTGACCCCATATCCACCACTAAAATCTTACTAAAAAGCAGTAACTTATTGAAGGTACACCCACCTGAGTTTGTGGAGCTCAAAGTGTAGAAGGATCATATCCTTGTTAATTAGCTATATGAATCAAGAATTAGGAATCTGAGAGTCAAGCT
>MU225388.1:1495478-1523047 GCA_018584345.1 Thuja plicata
CATATCCTTGTTAATTAGCTATATGAATCAAGAATTAGGAATCTGAGAGTCAAGCTTGATAAGCTATATAGTGATTCTACATGAAAAAGAGCTAACACAAGGTCTAACACTTCTCCCATATTTCATTATTTGTTTCTAACTCCATGAAATTTTTCATTTTAGAATCAGTCAAGGCACTCAACAAAGCTTCCTTTTCCCTGATATTTTCCAAATAGCATCACTAATCTCTTGTAGTGTAGTATCATTTGTAAGAGCAGTATAAGTAGACTTGGTAATCTTCCAACAATCGTCATCAATACATCTGAGATGAACTATCATGTGACTCTTCCATGAAGCATAGTTAGTTCCATCAAACCTTGGACTCTCCTTCTTGTATGCTACCATCTTCAGATCTCCCTCAATCTTGTTAAGCTTCCTTCAAGGGACCAAGCTATGATACCAATTGTATGAAATATGGTAGTGAACAACTAAGAGGGGGGTGAATTAGTTGTTCATAAACTTCAAAACCATTTATACCCTTAAACCTTACAACACTTATTTCTTATCTTAATGAGTTAAGCTTGTATGCATTATCATGGAAATCCAAATGGGAAAAACCATGGTTGGTTTTGAGCTCACAAAAAGTAATTACCTTTTTAGAAGTACAAATTATTAAAGGAGAATGCACATGCATTCAGGCACATTTCCTAGAGCTCACTTCTTAAAAATGCCTTGGGCTACAACCCAAAGGAAGACTCAATGTCTTACAATAACAAATCAAACAACAATATGATGATTTTTTAACTGAATAGTAGCATCTACCTTATGCCAAGTTCAATTATAACAAATCTCAACACAGATCTTTGTTTCAATTCTCTCTACCTCCTTCAAATGAGAAATTCAACCTTTTTTAGTTCTGCACAACTACTTTACAAGAAATCATAGGAATCTGTGATCATCCACACACTTTTGCACACATAATTTTTTCCCTAATTCATCATCCTTTAACAAAAACTAAGGTTGGAAAAAACTCTAATTCAAATTGCAAATTGACACACCAAGACTCACAATTCAAATCCATATTTTTACTGCCAAAACATAGAAACAATCCTTATCAACACCCTCGAGCTCATAACATGTTCATAAATTGTGCCTCGATTTACACAAAAACATTTTATCGGTCAAGTCGACCAAGAACATAAGGAAATAGCCACCAACTAAAAAATCCTTCAAACTTGATCACCAGAATCGATGCAAACTACCAAATTAGAAGGCACAAAAACCAAGAACATCCATAGGCATCATGAAGAACACAAAAACATTCAAAGTCACCTGAAACTTTGAATTCAACATCTCACATACCAAACCTCAAGAACACTATCACCTTCACCTATAACATCTAAAAAATGCCTTGCAGATCTCTAGACCACGAACCTTCCAAAATAAGTACACAACATCATGTCTCAAATCTCCTCCTAGGTTCCTAGAAAAAAATATCAAATTAGAAGTGCACACCAAACCAATCTATGATTCCATGTCAATACTGGAAAACAATGTATAAGATAGTCACCATACTTGACCTCATAACATATTCAAATCTTCATGCACACCTCTGTAACTTGACATGGACCAAGTATAGACTACGTATAACATTCCATCACATGCACAAACTCTTATCTTTAGCCACTGATGCTCACTGAACCTCTTAGCATACTACACCACTGGACAAACTGCTTAATAGACTTCTTGACATCAATGACAACACCTCCAACTTTCCAACATCTTATACATGTATCATTGATGGAGACATTGATAATCCAATTGAGGGTATGACTCTAGTCTAGGGAATTAATGTTGCACTCTCTATTGGGATTAGGTTCCTAGTAATAAAAGGGGACTACAAAATCATTCTTAATATTTTCAAAGGCTCCAATATCCTAGGTTGGTCTGTATAAGTAATTTCTATTGATACTTATAAATTCCTCTTGGGGTTGGATGTTCTTAAGATGAAACATAAATACATGGAATGGAACAAAGTTGTAAATGCCATGGCTATTATAGGTCTGGGAATTAGGACTATTAGATGTTGGAGGAAGTGGGATTACCTCTCTCTGAATGTTCACAAACTCCTTTCCAAGGAGATAAATTTTATTCAACACATAGGATAATGAACACATTTGGTAAATGGGTTTTTAGGTCCCTTATTTGTTTGATTTCCTTTAGGTGGAGTTTAGGGGTGTAATGCCTAGATGTTTAAGTATTTTTGTGGGAAAAGGAGTAGATTATTATTGTGTTAATTACACTTGATAGCGAGATGCCCTATAACATCTTTTGTATGGGGTGGGCCTCTATGTAGAAGTGGTTGACTCGTTAGAAAGATTGAAATGTTAGGTAGACTCATTTGTGGGTCTCTCAACCTAGTAGGATTTCTTAGTGGACTGAGTTGTTGATGTGTTCCCCTTGTACATGGTCTTCTTTCATTTATACTACTTTGGGTCACTTAGTGATCATGTAATGTCATAATTTTTAGTGTTTCTTTAATACTACCATTGGCATGACCCAAAGCCACATTAATAATAAATACTTTATTTGGATTTATTGGTTTTTGATGCCTTACATAAGGAAAAACTTTCTAAATATTTTTTTAATTATGTTGAGAATGTTAGAATGAATTCAAAATAACTAAGAGGGGGGGGTGAATCAGTTATCCTCAGGTCCTGATGTAACAATAAAACTTTATACCACTTTGAACAACTTAGATCTACTAGGCAACAATAACATAAGAGTGTGCAGTTTACTATACTAATGAAATAAG
Organism: Thuja plicata; assembly: GCA_018584345.1. NCBI lineage: Eukaryota > Viridiplantae > Streptophyta > Pinopsida > Cupressales > Cupressaceae > Thuja > Thuja plicata. Next base: position 1,498,273 of record MU225388.1, read on the forward strand.
CTTGCAGAAACTTAACAGTAAAACACAACATAAATATTCACACATTTTGACACCATGATTTAACATGGAAACTTAAATATGGGGAAACCACCAATAACATGCTACCACAATTTCACTCTTCTAAAGTGAGCTCTATTAGGAGCCAACCTTGTTAAAGGTTACAAAACACACTGTCAAATGTGACCTGGTTAAAGGATTTAATCACCCTTTCAGGAGTAGCCTTGTTAGAGGACTTAGAACATTCCAATCTAAATGTCACCTTGCTCAAAGGATTTATACAATGGCTGTTAGGTCAACCTGGTTAAAGGATTTGAAATGATACAATGGTTAGAAAGTAATCAGTAGGTTTGATCTGATACATACAATTTACTTTTTCGATCCAGATCCAATTCAGCTCTAATGCTAATTTATTGAGTGGCCTAGATTCTCATCTCAAACTCTAGATCTACTTGGAAATCTGTCAAGCAATCTCTCTCTACTTCTCTGCTCAACCTTCTTTGCTAGATCATGCCAATCAGTCAATTAACCATGCAATCCTTTTGCATACAAATTCTTACACTACATGCTTCATGAATAACCCCTTAAGGTTATCACATACCTCTTCATCTAGGTCAGACAAATATTTTGCCGCTTAATCAAGATCCTAGATCTTAGGTTAGGTCAGATCCAACAGGTCTTCCATCATTACATTTAATTTATTTCTCCAATATAATCACCAATTAAATCTTGAATCCATGCATAAATAATGGTTTCCCGTGCATTATATTAATTTGGACCAAAATTAATTATCCATAATAAACTTCACATATTCCAATAAATTCAATTATGTCGGCCAGAGATCTCAAATCTCATGAATTACCAAAATATTATTGCTCAGCCAACACTGTGTTCTTCTACTCGGTCACCTCTATATTCCTCAGCATTTCACTGGTGCTCGGCCATCACTGGCTTCACTCAGCATCGACTTCGCATTGCTCGGCACCAACTTCACAGTGAACTATCAGTGAAAGATAAACAACATATCACTTTGCCAATGTGGAAAATGATCAAGTACCCTTGTGTTTACCCATAACTCAATTGTTTCCCTCGGTCTTCTTGTTATCCTTTTCTTCAAATCTTTTTCATCAATCAATAGAAATGGTACTCAAATAGATAGAAATAGTCTCACTAGTTAAGGTTTAACATCAATGACAAAACAAAAATTGTTATCATTGAATCTTTCCAACAATCTCCCTCTTTGGCATTGATGGCAACACTAAACAATAAAACAATAATTTTCAACCATAGTTACCATACAATCCAAAAAGTCTGTCTGTGTTCCTTGATATGAAAAAATCTTCATTAATGTCTTTATCTTCATTTTGATTCTCATCTTGCGAAACTTTTCTCCCTCTATGTCTGTGACCACACTGAAGTCTTTTCATTTCTGTTCATCAATCTCTTTTTCTCTATGTAGTAAACCCTCCCTCTTTCAGTAAACTTCTCCCTCTTTGACAACAATGCCAAAGACGTTGACATCTTCATCATGAAGATTCTTCTATTCTAAACTCTATATCATGTTTTTCATGTCATCTTGCTTATGACTGATCCTCTTTTCTGTCTTATTTCATCTTTCACAACTTTAGGCCGCATCCTAAAGTGTGACTGCATGTGCATCAATGTGAAAAATATTCTGAATATAAAATTTGATGTAACAGTACCATTCTAAACTAATTAGCCCTAGTTAGGGGAATCACCCCTAATTTACCTCACAGATACTCATGAGCATCCTTGGGTAGTGCCTTTGTAAATATATCTGCTAACTATTCCTTAGTGTTCACATATTCCATTCTCACCTCCTTCTTCTGAACTAGCTCCCTCAAGTAATGATACTTTATAGCTATATGCTTTGTCTTAGAGTGCATTACAGGGTTCTTAGAAATATTGATGGCACTTGTGTTATCACAATATATGACAACTAGTTCTATGATCTCTTCTTTCATACCTTTTAGTAGTATCTTCAACCACACAATATTAGAGCAATTAATTATTTCTGCCACATACTCGGCTTTAGCTATAGATTATGAGGTGCAATTTTGTTTCTTGCTTGTCCATGAAACTAATCTTTTTCCCAAGAGAAATGCTCCTCCTGTGGTGCTTTTTCTATCATCAACATTTCCATCCCAATCAGAATTAGTATAAACTCTGAGTTTAAATTTATCATTCCTTTTGTAATATAGAGCATATTCATCTATTCCTTTCAAATATCTCAGAATCCTTTTTACTGCCATCATATGAGTTTCCTTGGGATTGGCAGAAAATCTAGCAACAATTCCAACAGCTAATGTAATATCAGGTCTACTGTGTACAACATATTGCATCTTTCCAACCATTGATCTGTACAGTGTTTGATTTACTTCTTTTGTCTCATCATTTTTGGTTAACTTTTGTCCAGTAGCCATGGGAGTACTCATTGGTTTTGAATCTTCCATTCCAAAAGTTTTTAGTATCTCTTTGACATATTTTGATTGAGTAATATAGATACAATTCTTCATCTGATATATTTGTAAGCCAACAAAAAAATTTATCTCACCAAACATAGACATCTCAAATTCAGTTTGCATCTCCTTTGCAAATGCTTGGCATAACATATCTTGTCCACAAAATATAATGTCATCAACAAAAATTTCAGCCAATAAAGTACCTTTACTTTGCTCTATCTTCAATTACAGATTATTGTTGTCATTGGTTCTTGCAAATCCAATCTTCATCAGATAGTTGTGCAATCTCTCATACCATGCTCTTGGTGCTTGCTTCAATCCATATAGTGCTTTGTGTAATTTGCAAACCATATTCCTTTTGCTTGGGTCAATAAATCCATCAGCTTGTTCAATGTATACTTCTTCCTCTAATATCCCATTTAGAAATGTTGACTTTACATCCATTTGATAGACTTTAAATCCTTTGTAGGCTGCATATGTATGTAAGGTTCTTACACCTTCCAATCTTCCAACTGGAGTGAATGTCTCTCCATAGTCAATTCCTTCCTCTTGTGCATAACCCTTGCATACCAGTCTAGCTTTATTTCTTGTTACCTCTCCATGTTCATTCATCTTGTTTCTGAATACCCACTTAGTACCAATTACATTTTTATCATTCGGCCTAGGTACAAGTGTCCAAGTATTGTTCTTTTTAATCTGTTCAATCTCTTCGTTCATGGCTTGAATCCAGTCTTCATTGCCTAAGGCATCTTTTACTATTTTAGGCTCAAAATCACATAGCAAGCAGGTATCTTCTCTCAATTTGCTTCTTGTCATGCCTGCAGATTCCTTTGCTCCTATGATTTGATCAGGTTTATGGTGCCTTCTTACATACTTTGCCAAAGTAGGTTCTTTCTCTACTTCATATTGATCATTCATGTTCAATTTAGGTTGAAACTGTGACTCAGCATCTCCATCAAATAGCTCGGCAGTCACCTCCTGTTGCCTGGCAATTTCGTTCTATGACTCGGCAGGTGCAAACTGTTGCTCGACAACTTCATTCTCAGTTTTAGGTAATTTTTTAGAATCTTCCTCATCAAGATAGGTGAATGATTTGTAACTCTCAGGCTCAGTCATGCTTTCAACTTCATTTCTTTCTGTATATTCATCAATTCTAACATTTGCACTTTCCAAAATTTTGTTAGTGTTAGAATTCAAACACTTGTATGCTTTACTTTTAATTGAATATCCAAGAAATATGGCTTCCTCACCTTTAGCATCAAGTTTTCCATTTATGCTATCCTTCAGTATGAAACATCTACTTCCAAAGACTCTAAAATAGCTTACACTAGGTGCATATCCATACCATAGCTCATAAGGTGTAGCAGTAGTACCTTTCTTGACTTGTACTTTGTTCAGGGTATAGACTATTGTACTTACAGCTTCTATCCAATATTTCCATGCAACATTTTTCTCCATCATTAGTGTTCTGGCACAATCCATGATAGATCAATTTCTTCTTTCAGCTATACCATTCTGTGGTGGTGTCCTAGGAGCGGACATCTATCTTTTTATCCATCAGTCATTGAAAAACTTGTTAAAATCATTAGAAATAAACTCGCCTCCTCTGTCAAATCTCAAACATTTTAGAATTTTACCTGTCTCATTTTCAACTTTTGCCAACTACCACTTAAACAACTGGAATGCATCAGATTTTTCCTTAAGAAACATAACCGTCATCATTCTAGAGTAATCATCAACAAATAAGATAAAATATTTGTCTCCACGGTAAATTTTCTCACCAATAGGTCCACAAAGGTCCATATGAACCAATTCTAGAATATCCTTAGAAGTATGAGTTTTACTCTTGAAACTAGATTTAGTCATTTTTCCCAATTGACATTGCTTGCACATTGCATTTTCAGGTTTCTTTAACTTAGGCAGACCTCTAACCTTTTTCAATTTTATTATGCTTACCAAGTTATCAAAGTTTACATGACACAACATTTTATGTCATAACCAAACATCACTATATTGTGCAATCAAGCATGTCTCATCAGCTAAGTCTAGACAAAACAAGTTACCTTTTGTCTTCTCACCACTTCCAACTAATTCTCCATTGGCATCGTAGATATTTGCTTTCCTGTGATTGAATTCAACTCTGTAATCAGAAGTATTCAACTGTTCAACACTCAATAAGTTATACTTAAGATCATCAACCCAATATACATCATCACATCTAATTTTTTCAGTCAATTGAATTGATCCTTTCCCTTTAACACGACATGGTGTATCATTTCCAAATTTAACATAACCACCTTTACACTGATCTAAGGTTTCAAATTTATCTTTGTCATCGGTCATGTGATGTGAACAACCACTATCAATAATCCATCCATCACCTTTACTCATATAAGAAATTAGTGCAATTTTCTCATCATCATCAGAATCATCTTTCATTGCAACATACACAACTTCTATATCATTTTCATCAGATTTATCAGATTCATTGTCAGAAGCTTCTTCAACTATATAGAAATATTTCTTACCTTTGTCTTTGTAATCCTTGTACTTCCTGAAGTCTTGGTCATCCTTTCTATCTTTATACTTTTTGTCTCTTCTTTCATCTTTGTCATTCTTAGCAGGACATCTTGCAGCAATATGACCAACTTTGTTACATGAAAAAAAATAATAGGAAGTTTACCTTTGAATTAGCCTTTTCCTCTAGATAGTCTTCTTTCCATAAGTGCCTCAAGTTCTTATATATCATCATCAGAAGCGTCGCTAAACTACTATTCACACATTTCTTTCCTTTGTTTGATTTGTTGAGGACCACCTGGGACTTGAATGCAGATTCAATGGCTTGTGGAGTATAGTTATCAAAATTTGACATCTCAAATGCAGTAAGTTTGCCTACCAAACTTTCCAGAGTCAAATTGTTGTTAAGAGTACATCTCAATTCTTGAATTGCAGATACTCTAATAGAATAAATATGAAGAAGTGTTCTCAGTACCTTTCTCATGATGGTGTTATCATCAATGGTTCCTTTAGCTCCTCTAATAGCATTTACAACTTCCTTTATCCTACCATAATATTGAACTATATTTTCTCCTTCTTGCATTTTCATTTCATCAAACTTACCCCTCAAGATTTTAGATTTGGCTCTAAGCACATTTGTGTCACCTCTATAGATGGTTTCAAGGGCATCCCACATTTTCTTTGCACTTGTACAGTTATTTATGTCTTCAAACTCATGATAGTTCAGGGATGATGCAATCTCCAACATTGCTTGATTATGTTCTTGATTTTCTCTTAACTCTGCAGCATTGAGAACTCTTGTAGGGGCTACATATTCTTGATCAATATAACGTTTAGCAGAATTGCCAATACCAGCCAAGTGAAATTTCATCAAAATTTGCCATGCAGGAAAGTTATCCTTGTTCAACTTCGGTACCTCCCTTTTATACATCTTGATATTTTGCTCCAAGTACCTTCAAACTATTTTCAAGAGAACTAAGCTCTGATACCAATTGTTAGAATAAATTTAGAATAACTTAGAGGGGGGTGAATCAGTTATCCTCAGGTCCTGATGTAACAATAAAACTTTATACCACTTTGAACAACTCAGATCTTCTTGGCAGCAATAACATAAGAGTGTGCAGTTTACTGTACTAATGAATTAAGCTTGCAGAAACTTAACAGTAAAACACAACATAAACATTCACACATTTTGACACCATGATTTAACGTGGAAACCCAAATATGGGAAAAACCACCAGTAACATGCTACCAAAAATCCACTCTTCTGAAGTGAGCTTTGTTAGGAGTCAACCCTGTTAAAGGTTACAAAACACACTGTCAAATGTGACAAGGTTAAAGGATTTAATCACCCTGCCAGGAGTGGCCTTGTTAGGGGACTTAGAACATTCCAATCTGAATGTCACCTTGCTCAAAGGATTTATATATTGAATGTTAGGTCAACCTAGTTAAAGGATTTGAACTGATACAATGGTTAGAAAGTAATCAGCAGATTTTATCTAATACATACAACTTACTTTGCCAATCTAGATCCAATTCATCTCTAATGCTAATTTACTAAGTAGCCTCGATTCTCATCTCAAACTCTAGATCTGCTTGGAAATCCGTCAAGCAATCTCTTTCTGCTTCTCTGCTCAGCCTTCTTTGCTAGATCATGCCAATCAGTCAATTAACCATGCAATCCTTTTGCATACAACTTCTTACACTGCATACTTCATGAATAACCCCTTGAGGTTAGCATATACCTCTTCATCTAGTTCAGACAAATCTTTTGCCGCTTAATCAAGATCCTAGATCTTAGGTTAGGTCAGATCTAATGGATCTTTCCATCATTACATTTAATTTATCTCTCTAATACAATCACCAATTAAATCTTGAATCAATGCGTAAATAACAGTTTCCCATGCATTTAATTAATGTGGACCAAAAATAATTATCCATAATAAACTTCACATATTCCAATAATTTCAATTATGTCAGCCAGAGATCTCAAATCTCATCAATTACCAAAATATTCTTGCTCGGCCAACACTTTGTTCTTCTGCTCGGTCGCCTCTATATTCCTCGGCATTTCACTGGTGTTCGACCATCACTGGCTTCGCTCGGCATCGACTTTGCATTGCTCGACATCAACTTCTTAGTGAACTGTCAGTGAATGATAAACAACATATCACTTTTCCAATGTGCCAAATGATCAAGTACCCTTGTGTTTACCCATAACTCAACTATTTCCCTCGGTCTTCTTGTTATCCTTTTCTTCAAATCTTCTTCATCAATCAATAGATATGGTACTCAAACAGATAGCAATAGTCTCACCAGTTAAGGTCTGACATCAATGACAAAACAACAATTTTTATCATTGATTCTTTCCAACAGAGAAGATGTCACACTTGGTGTTTAGAGAATATGCCAAAAAATTATTATATTCTCTTTGGCTTTCATTTCACCACATTCAAATTTTTTTTGTCTTATTATCAAGTTGTTCTTAGCTGGTTGGAAAAAATAATTGTTAAGTTTGTGATTTTTTCTCTCTACTATTGTGTTAATTATGACTATTCAGATGATGGGTGGGGATAAGGTGCAAATTAAAACAAGTACCAATGATAAATTCAAAGAGGATGCCACAATGTGGCATACTTTTTTTCTAAGGGTGGGGTTGCTCAATTGATCAAGTGTATCAATGGGTTCGATGAGAACCTATTAATTTAGTTTTCCATGTCATTGGATGATAGGAGATTAATGGTGAGAGGAATTTCATTTGACATCAATGATGATTTCATAGATAAGGCAACAATCCTCCCCACTATGGGGAGAAAATAGAAAAAGAGCCACGTGGCTGATAATGATACTTTGATCCTATTATTTTTAGAGAACGAGAAGCTCATTAAGCTACATGGAAGGTTTGAGGTGTCGAGTTTCCCACCACATGAGACTAGATTTGTCTCATGATAATTAATTTTTTACCCTAGAGGGTAGGTTTAAAGTTTACCAATATTACCATTTACCCCTTCTCAACCATTTCCACTGTCACTCTTTGATTTTGTTTCCATTTTTTTGTTTAATTTGCTAATTTATTGTGAAATATGATGTCAAATTGACCAAGAATCAAGATAGGAAGCCCATTCCTCATCACTACCTAGCCTTATATTTCATTTATACAATTTTCATCTTGCCCCTCCCAATAAAATTATGGTGACTGAAACCCCCTATTATAATTCACCTCCCAATGTGATTATCCTATAGTCCCTGTTTGATCATAGAAAGAAGAAGTGCCTCCACATCTTGGGTGCTCGTAAAGTTCCCTCTCAACCTGGTACCCATATCACCCCTACCCATGACACTACAACCAAAGGCCTTTGTGACCTTAAGTGGTCTTCCACCACCTCCACCCTAGGTAATAAAAGAAAACTTAAGAAACTCATCCCTTGTCTAAAAAAGCTAAGACCCAAATTTGCATTTATGAAATTGTTACATATTTGTTGATCTCTAATGCTTATCTTTATGTAACTTTGTTGTAATGGGTTTCGGGTCCCTAAAACCTATTTTCAATTAATAAAAAATAATACACTATTGATATAATATATCATTTATTTTGTATTATATAAATAGAAGTTGTATACTAATCTTAAATTATGTACTATATTCATATTTAATAATTTCTAATATAAAATATAAAATATAAAATACAAAATTTAAAATTTAAAATTTAAAATACAAAAAATTTAAAATATTCTAGTATAATTTTATTTGTATTATTAGAGAATAAAATATATAATAATAACACAATTCATATATAAACTATTATATATGATAATAAGTAATTTATTTGTATCAAATAAAATAAACTAGATAAGTACTGTATTTGTATTATATAAAATAAAGTAGTTATGTACAAATTATATTATGTATTATATTCACATTTAAAAATTTCTATATAAAATATAAAATATAATAATAATTTAATATAATTTATATAATATTCTAAAAAATAATAAGTATATTTATATTTTATTTAATTTTATTTAATTTTATTTGTATCATATAAATTATATATTATATTATAATTATATAGAATCATTTTTAATATAAATATAATTTATAATAATATATAATCAATTATATTATTAATAAATATGATATAATTCTATTAATTTATACCTCCATATATAACATGTAGATGTGCATGATAGTTTCAAAAAGATGTCTATTATGTTGAAAAGAGAAGAGTTTTAACACTGGTGGTTTTTCAATCCTAGTGGTCAATGCCTTGAACGATGGAGATAAACATGTTTTTGATAGAGTCCATTTTATTGGCATAGACGATTTTTTTGGATTGCCATATGTGAGCTTTCTTGAAAGGAAAAGTCTATCAGAGCATTTTGAGTCTGTCTACAAAGGCTTTTGATACAATTTGTAAATTGTATTACATAGAGATATATAACTATAGACATGTTTATTGTCACACATACATCCTTTCATAGATTAATGTACAAAGCATATTTTGCACCTATGCTTCTTTTCATTTGGTATTCAAGTTTGATTGACTCACATTCTTAGTGTTAGTGAGAAGAGTTTTTGTATTGATTTTGGATTAAGTGTAAGTTTGTGTATAAAATTATGTTTTTTGCAAAAAAAAAAGTGACAAACACATTAAGGATAAAGATGAAGAAGTTCTTGAGCACACAATTTGAGCTTTGGAAGCTCAAGATCAATGATATTTATAGGTTGCAACATCTAGATCCAAACCTACTATTATGCCACAAGAAGTCTAGAACAAAATGAGAAAAAACTAAGGGTCTCATTAAATTATGTGTACTTGATTTAGTATTGTTGAATGTGCATGAAGAGACTTACCACAAAAATTATTTGGAAGATGGGTAAGATTCATCAAGCTAAATCCTTGGTAAGCAAGCTTTTTCTCGAGAAAGAAGTTGTATATCGTCAATATGAAGGATTTCAATTTTTTGGTTGAACATCTAAATGTCTGCAATATGATTGTGACCTAATTGCACTCCATTATAATGAAGATGGAGCAAGATGATCAAAGTATGATTTTGTTATGTTCTTTGCTAGATTCATGAGACTACAGTGGTATGGCTATTGCAAGTTGAAAATGGATGATGCGGTAACATTTACTATCTAAAAAGATACAAAAAAAAAAAAAAGACTTTCAAAATTGGTAAGAAAAAGTATGATTTTAAAATTGGCAAGAAAAAGTATATTATCCTATTTGTTTGTTAAAGACAAAAAAGGAAAGAAAAATCTGACGGGAGATCCAAATCTCTCTACATGTCTACATAAAAAAACAAAGACTTTCAAAATTGGCAAGAAAAAGTTTGTTATCCTATGCTTGATGCCATGTCTTTGTTTCTATAATTAAAAAAAATAGAGCCTCAATGTTATCCTAAATTAAAAGTTACTACTGGAAAATTAGGTGGCTCACATTGGAAATACAAAAACATCTAGAACATAGAAAATAATTATAAATTATAATTTGTGTCCAACTCATGAAGTGTGTTATGACATATCATAAAGCATCTTTGGATGGAGATAATGAAAGCAAAACAGAAATACCCAAATTAATGAGTGTGATGATAAATTTATGATTGATTATCTATGTTGTTTTCAAATCGTAGACTGTCTTAAATTTTAAATATTGAGCTTTTGACTGAAAAACGTAGACACCATATTTTTGATACATCCATCTAATTTTTCTAATCACTAAATTTGATTATTTTCTCCTAATTAAATCGATGAGATTTCCACAATCCATTTGAATAAAGCTTAAATTTCTGATTTTGATTGTATATGTTTTTTAACATCAATCGAATCACACTCAAAAAAATACACAACAAAACCAGAAATTCAAGCTTTGGATTCTGATATTTCAAAAAGGTAAAAAGTTTGTTTTTGCCCAGGAATACTTAAAAAAAAGTTGTTCTGGTGTCATTGGACCTAAAATTGAGCATTGTCAAAGACAACTATTTTGTTTGAGCAGCAACACAGTAACACCTAGCCTAAATACAATGAACTAAGCACCTAGAATTTGCCCGCACCGAAAATTAAAGTGTAGCGCAATTGGATGGCAGGCAATAAACTATCAAAAGATCAAAAAAGGGGAAGTAAACACGTGGCGGAAATTTCACGTAATTAACCAATTAGAACATGACACGTATCCTGGGCACACAGGACTACTCACAGATGCAGTTTTGTAACATTTCATTTGTACTTAAATTTATAATTCAGCTTTGATCAAATTGAAAATATAAAATCGGAACACTGTACATTACGTTCAGAAAGGTTGTGGTAGAATTGAGTAATCTGCCATAATTTCCTGTCAAAAATATTGTACCGGCCGTTGAAAACGCTCTCCGCGCTCTCTGTAATGCACTCCAAGTTCTCTTGAATGAACCTGACTGGAAATTTATGAGACTTGAATGAACGCCTGAGGCCGTCGACATTCACAGACATGTCCACAGTAAAATAATCTGGTTCGTTTCTTTGTACTTGTGATGTCCTTTTACCTTTTCCTTTGATCTGTATGTCAAAAACAGAGTTTTCCTTTCCCTATCAGAGCTTTAAAGCACTGCTCAAAACAGAGATTTGGTCAAAAAGCGGATCAAATTAGACTAAATTGTCTGCTGTTTCACGGCTCAAAACAAACATTTGGTCAAAAAAAACGGATCCGATTATATTAAATTGTAAGCTACCTCTTACGGAACATAAACGAGAAATTGGAAAATTAGGGCTCGAGTCACAGAAGATTGACTGGATGTCAGTTCTGAGTAATTAGTACTTGTGGTGTCCTTTTTCCTTTTTCTTTGATTTGAACGTCAAAAGCAGGGATTTCCTTTACCTATCGGAGCTAAAGCACTGCTCAGAACAGAATTTGGTCAAAAAAATGGATCCAATAACATTAAATTGCAAATTTGCAAAAGGAACGTAATGAAAAGAATTGGAAAATTAGGGCTCGAGTTACAGAAGATTGGCTGGATGTCAGTTCCGAGTAGTAAGTACGACAAGAGCAGGTAACAGAAAAGCAAGAATACTAGGAAATGTGGGCACCGGCCTATGAAAGTTCTGTTAGCGGCGCACAGAGTCAAATTAGGGCAAATTAGGGCAAGCCGCACTCATGGCTGACTGCCACCGCAGGACACTATAATGATTAAATATTTTTTTAACATTTCCTTTCAGGCACGTCTGGAATTTCTAACCCTGACATGCTTGTCAAATAAAAATTCTTGGCTGTTGTGTTCTGAAGTTTCAGTGGCTGTCATTTTAGGCTCTACGTACTGTTTCATCCCATAAAAAATAATAGCAAACACCTCATTTTTGACTGTTGGAATTGTTTGATATTTCGATAGTAGTTATTATTATTTTATATTTAACAATAGCGATCTTTTTGAAAGTGTGACAATATTTGCATGTGAGCATCATTTATATGTAATAAGTGGTGAATAGATTATGACATTTATGAAAAAGACATATTTGCATGTGAGCATCACTTATATGTAATAAGTCTTAAATAGATTATGACATTTATGAAAAATGGATTCATAGATTATCATAGTTATTGGAAAAATGATTCATTGAATTCTTATATAAGAAAGAATATTCTTTCAATAAGTTTGATTCAATCAAATCTTATAAAAGATATTCTAATGTGAAAGAATTTAATTTTATTAATAGTTATTGACAATTTATTAAACTTAAATAATAATTTTTCTTAAATATTTATCATTATATTATTTTTGAAATTTATATAAAAGGATTGTCTGATCTTAAATATTTATCATTACATTATTTTAAAAGTATATATTTAAAAAGATTTGCCTATAATACATTTGTATAATTCATGAAAATTAATATTGGTGAAATTTTCTGTCCCTCTTTCTAATTAGAAAATACAACTAAAATTAATAAAGATAGTCTATAGATCATCACTTTTAGTGCGAAATTTCTCAAACTTTGGACTATAATCTGTCAATAATATAGATCTTGGATAGGTTTAATAACTGAGAGGGGGTGAATCAGTTATTCCAAGACACTTTCTAAAACTTTTACTGATCAAGTATACACATAAACTATTCAAATAATTAAGACTGATAAAAGCATGAAAGAACAAGAACAATCAATACCATAACACTAGATATAACGTGGAAACCCAAACTGAGAAAAACCACGGAGATTCTAATTCTCATGAAAGTAAGCACTGGCTAAGGTGACTTTTACAAATAGCTTACTATCGGTTTGTTGACTATGGTTTGGCTCACTGTCGGTTTGCTCACTATGGTTTGGCTCACAGTCGGTAGGGATAACTACCCTTATACAAAAAGATGAATTACAAAAGATGTCTTATAGACAAAATGTGAACTGATAAAATTGCATGTGTCTATGCATGAAATAGTTCCAGTTCGTATCATAGTAATCATTGTTAAACAGTAGATCTGGTATAGATCTTCTCCTAGCACACACTAAAAATTTTCAAGACAGTATGTAAAGCCTTCTTCTGATACCACATTAATACTTCGCCCAACTTCCTTCTGCTTACACATTGCTGCCAAAAATACACCGAAACAAGCTCGAACACAATATCACCTTCAACCTTCTCTCTCGCTCTCATGCATCGAATACAAAAGCTTGTTTTTGTTATATATACATTCGATAAGATAACTACATATATCATCCAAGTCACAAAACATGTCGTCTTCAATACAAAAGAAATTACAATAATATTTAACATGCTACCACCGAACCTAAATATAATTCATACATAAGAAATCTTCATACCACATTACCACATGACATAGAGATAGGTCACCCTTAAGATATGCACGTTGCATAGCACAATTTTCGAGGATAGGTAAATTTTGGAACTGACGGAACATCACAACCCAGTCCATGACTTGATCAACAAAAATTTGAACCAACCGATAGATGAAACCCGATAGAATCTATCCATAAACAAAATATAATTGTTATACCAAAATTATCTGCAAGAATGTCCAGGTAGTAGGGATACCCGGAAGAGCTCTGAAACTCGGGAGTCAACAAGTACCATCCAAAGCTTCATGCTTTAGTAACCACTAAAACATACATATGTACCAAAGAGATGAATTCCAATAATAGGAACAAGTACACCCGACAACATAACCAAAAATTGCATGTATACACTAATACATTTGAAGTTAATTTCCGACCTTTAATTTTGACCAAGGCTTTTTTTTGGCTTGTTAGATTCAATTTTGTTTGTTTATGAGCCCAGTTTGGTCGAAATGTCGACCAAATTTGGCTTTTAATGTTTATGAGCCCAATTTGGTCAAAATTTTGACCAAAGCGAGCTCATAAACAAAAAAAAAGGTTCGAGATCATTTGATCACTCTTTGGGTATTGTGGGCAGGAGGTTTGGAGGTCTAGGCACGTGGGAGCTGGTTGAGGTGAGTGTGTTTTTGATGTAGTTTCTTCCACATTTACCCTTACCTTGACATTTGCCTTGAATCATTTGCTGCAGGTTCTTACACTGCATTGACATTTTGACACATTTTTGGGCAACATTTATCCATTTTTTCCCCTAAACAGGTTTGCGCTCCTTATATACCTCTGCATTTTTGTCTTTCATAGCTCTATTTGGTATTTTACAGCTCGTTTTTGGGCAATGTTCTTGTCCATTCACGCGGCTAGGGTTCCATTTCATTTCAGAGGAGAGGTATATTTTAATTCAAGGCCCGACTAGAGAAAAATGTAACTGAATGGAATGGATGTATAGAACTAAATTTCTATTTCATTTTCTTATATTTTTAGTTTTGCAAATATGTTTGGAAAATCAAATATGCAAGAGTAGTGAAAACTGGCAGGCAATGATGATATTTTAAAACAAATGGCATGACCCATGTTTGGTTTTGTCTCAATGATATCCTTCAAAACCACTGTCTATGAATTTCATTGGGAAAATAATTTTTAAAAAAATGAAACCTACAACACAATCATCTTGCAAGGGAGTGCATGTAGAGAATTAAATATAACCTCAAGCAAAGTTCAAACATTAAATTTAGAAAAAAAACCCAGTATTATAGCAACAAGAACATCTGATAGAGACACCATAAGGATAATTGATTAAACATACAACAGATGCCTCTCAAGTTTGACATAAAATGCATAGTATAAATGTGAGAGCGAGTGGAGTATGGGTTTGAAAATCTTCTACAACTAGTTATATGTATTCAAAGGAAAATGATCTCCAATGAGACATCGATTGCAAGATATAAGAACTGGTATGTTTTTGATTAAGGAAAACAAGTTTTGATGGGTTCCTGAAACCCTATAGCTGAAATAAAAGAGATCTAAAGCATATAAGCATTACAAAACATTCATCACAAAATAGGCAGTACTAGCAAAACAGTCTAAAACAGCAAAAAGCCAGGACCACATATCCTATAAAGCCAGGAACAAAAACTAGGGGAGTCAATCAGGCAATGTCTCTAAGAATCTCCGCTGCCCTGATCTCCAGCTCAGTCATTCTCCCAACAGCTTCTCTGAGTCTGTCCAGCTCCTTGTCAGCTCCCTAGTCTGCCATATATTTGGCAACATCTCCAGTGCTTTTTTTCATTTTCTTCTTCTAGAAGTTGATCCCTTTCTCTGTGCATCTGCCTTTCCTCTGTGTTACCTTTTTGTTCTTGAAACTTGTTAATGATGACCTTAATGTTATCATTTGAGGCTTTTATAATGTTGTAACTTTGCTCTGCAATTTTTACCATTGAAGCTTCAATGCTTTCAATTCTATTCTTCAGTTCAGTCACTCTACTGTCCAGCTCTCTGTCCTCTGCTATGTTTTTGTTGTTGTTGATTATGCTTTCCTTCTCACTCCTATCCATCCTTTTTTTCAGCTCATCTATTTCATAGTAGGTCCATTTCGTAGTTCTATAGCTGTCAATGGCACTATTTTTTGCATTATTCAGCACATCCATTTGAGGAACTTCCCTCGCACTGTCGCTGAATATCACCATAGCTGGATCAATGAGTTCTTCCATCTGAATTCTGCCCTCTTTGTTTTTCTTAACCAAGGTCCTTACCGATTCTCTCTTGATTTCCATTTTGGCAGAGACCGAGTCAAAATTTCTCCATACAACCTTTTTGTTTTTACCTATTATACTGCAAGTGTAGTGGTCTTCTCCATACTCTACAAAACTCTGACTATTATCATCCTCTTCATTTTCCTTCCCCTGACTCTCCTCTTTTTCAGCTCTCTCCTCTTGTGTTTCATCCTGACTTGCCAAATTCTCCTCCTGTCTTTCCACTTTTACTCTTTTTGATCTCATGACCCTCTTCCCTGAGCTATCCTCCTCATTCTTAGTCAGCATCTTGATAGTGATATTCCTCTTTATTTCCTTCTTCCCTTTCTTCTTCATTTTTGTTTCTTCTCCCAAACTCTCATTCCCCGTTTCCATGCCTTCCTCATTTTCATTGTAATCCCTATCCAAAGAGACCTCTATGTGTTATTTTATTATTTCTTGTTTAGCTCTATGTTTTCTTTTCTTCGTCTAAAGAGGTTGTTCCTCCTCTGTCTCAGAGTGCATTTCTCTGATGTCCTTTGTGTCAGAGGGGATGTATTCCTCCTCCGAACCCTCCTTTGAATTCCCTTCCTACATATCTTTGATTTCCTTTCCCCGAGTGCGAGATTTGAAATACTCATAAATCAAAAGTAATAAGCCCTCATGAAAGGTCGGGTTGCTTATATGTTTCTTCTTATAATCATTAATGTTTTCATTAATGGACGAATAAAGGTAGAACGGGATGGAAACCATGGCCCCATACCTAAAGTGGTTGAGAAGCATGAAATGGTGGGTGCTGATGTGGTCGAATCTGGTGTCCAGTGTGATGTATTTGATTATTGCCCTCAACACAAAACGCCACAAAGGTTTGATGGAGCTTGGGTGGTAAAATGTGCCCTTCTTGACCAGAGCTCACTTTTTGGCTTCATTTTTAACAAATTCCGTCAGAGCTTTGCTAGAAATTTTTCTGTCCCTATAGAATTTCTTCCCTATGATGGGAGTGCCAGTTACCGCCGAAACTATTTCCTCAGTCACCATGAATGTAACCCTATTGATTTTCACCTTCCCTTCTTTCCAGTTGTTAACCATCATCTTTGTAATAGAGGGCTTCCACCCATAAAGACGTTCAATGTAAGTGGTCACTTCCCCCTTTTTCAAGATCTCCCAGACCTTTGATCTCCGGTGCCATTTTTGAGTTTCTCTCTACGGCTCTCTCCTATGTCTTTCTCCCACCATTTCTACAACTTCCCTGTTTCCTCTGTTTCTAGTGGAATTCTCACTAAGAGCCCTTTGTTTCAAAATGATATTGGTTTGGAGTTTCGAGAGCCTTCTTTTTGCCTCATAAATGTAATAATTGCTTAAATGCCTCCAAGTGTGCCGATGGGGCCTGAAACTGATTTTCCTTTTGCAACTTTCGTACTTGCACATCCTGCGGGGATTCTTTTTGCGTCTGTCATAACTCTCCATAATTCACCTTTAATAATTCCAAGTCTGCCCAAAACCCTATCACTTTCCATGATGTTGGCAATTTTCGGTGGTAAATGATTCCCGTCATTCCATTGTTTTACTTCTTCATTCTTGACGCCCATGTTTGCTAGCCTATCTACCACCTGGTTTGCTTCTCGGTAGTCATGTGCCACGTAGACCTTATCAAAAGACTTCAAAATTTGTATACATTCCCTTATTATATTCTCAATTGTCCAGGAAGGCATGTTCTTTTCATTAAGAAAATCTATGATATTTTTTGAATCCCCTTCTACCCATAACTGCATCTATTAGGAATGTAATGACCCCGTTTAATAAGGTTATCCACAGTCAAGATGCGATTTTGAAGCAAATTCCAGAAAAATATGTTAACTTTAGGGATGATTCCAGGAAACCAGGCCTTGGCCCAAGATGGGATTGAATCAACACTCTGCATCAAGTCATATCCCGAGGCCACTGTATAATAGCCATCCTTAGATACCCCCCAAACCAAGACATCTTCATTGAGAGAGAGGAGAGTGTGCCCCAAATAGACCATAAGAGGTTTAAGGTCCTGGGACACTTCAGTGAGATTGACCCATTTGTTGTTAATTCTATAGTCATTGACTCTGCTGCCAAATCTGTCAATGCAATGTTCTACCCATCTGTTGAATGGTTCCAAATTCCATAAAGGACCCTGTCTGAGCCAATCATCATGCCAAAAATTAACCTTCTAACCGTTACCTACTTTCCATCAAGTTTTTGCAGTCACTATACCCTTAGTCCTCAGAATGTCATTCCATATGTGAGATCCCTTCGAATCGGAGTCTCTGCTTATGAATTGTTTGAAGGTTAAGTTAGCTGCATATTTTTCCTTCATGATGTCCCTCCATTCCCCTGTAGAGTTGCAGATTCTCCAAATCTGTTTAGCTTGCAAAGCTTTATTGAACTTCTTCAGCTGCTTGATCCCCAGGCCTCCATGTTTTTTTGGCTTGCAAACCATATCCCAAGCCACCAGTGGGTATTTGTTATTTCCATCTTTATCTGCCCATAGGAACTTTCTCTGGATGGCTTCCAGAGAGTCTGCCACCTTTGCAGGGATAGAGAAGAGGCTAAGTGCATAAGTTGGGAGGTTCTGAAGAGTAGATTGAATCAGAGTAACTTTCCCAGCCTGACTCAGGGTGATGCCCTTCCAGCCTGCCAATTTCCTGTTGAATCTATCTATAAGACCTCCCCAAAAAGCCTTAGGGGGTTTTCTTCCAAGCGGAAGGCCTAAATAGGAAGCTGGGAAGGTTCCAATGCCACATCCCAGAATGTCTGCCATTCTCCTCTGTCTATCCATGGGAGTGTTGATAAAGAACACCGAGCTCTTGTTCCAATTAATAAGCTACCCCGTGGCATTGGAATAAGAATTAAGAATGTTCCTGACATTTCTTGCCTCCTTCACCAAAGACTCCCCCCCCAGAATTGTGTCATCAACAAATTGTTGGTGAGTAAAAGTGAAAGGTCCTAAAGAGGGATGAAGTCCATAGATAAGCCCTCTGCTCCTATGATCATGAATAAGCCTTTCCAAGCATTCAGCTAAATGATGAAAATGATAGGAGAGAGGGGGTCACCTTGCCGGAGACCCCGAGAGGATTTGAAGAATTCTGAGGGAGAGCCATTCACCAAAACCGCAAAAGACGGGGTGGAAATCAACTGAGAAATAATCTTTAAAACCTTGTCATTGAAACCAAAAGCCCCCATGCTGTTACTCAAGAAGGCCCAATCAACCCTGTCATAAGCCTTGGAAAGGTCCAGTTTGAGCTGGAATCCTTCCCTCTTGCCCTCCTCCAAAGAGTGAATCACCTCGTGCACAGCCATAATAGAGTCCAAAATTTGTCTTCCGGGGACAAAGCTCGATTGTTGGGGGGCAATGAGAAATGGGAGGGTCTTAAGAAGTCTAAGGGTTATGACTTTTGAGATAATCTTATAAAAATATTTACATAGACTAATAGGCCTGAAGCAATCAAAAGAATCCACACCTGGAATTTTCAAGATTAGGACAAGAAAAGTGGCATTGATCTCTTTGAGAAGGCTCTTGGCTCCAAAAAATTCTTGGAATGCTTTGACAATATCCTCTTTGATAATCTCCCAATAAATCTGGAAAAAGAAAGAAGGGAAACCGTCTGGACCTGGGGCTTTTTCTGCTAGTAATGAAAACACAGCTTTATGAGTCTCTACCTGGTCCGGGATCGCCAACATGCTCTTATTCTGACTTTCTGAGATCACCTTAGGAAGAGAATGTAGGATGTCCTCTTGGTCAGCCTCGCTAAGGTTTTTCTCTTTAGAGAGGATTTGAGTGAAGTACTTGATGGCCTCATTTGCAATCTCCTTGTCTTCCTCCAAAGTCTGATCCCCTTTCTTGATGGCCTTGATTTTATTAGCCATCATGTGTTTCATGGTGGATAGGTGAAAAAATCAGGAATTTTTATCCCCCTCTTTCAACCACACTGATCTTGACCTTTACCTCTAGAACATCTCCTCTTTTATCACAATGTTATGAAGATCTATCATAATGGCTTTTTCAGCACTAATTATGTCATCATCATACCCATGATTTTGGATCTCTTCTTGGATCACAGCAAGCTCGGACTTAATCTTGTCTTTTGTTTGGAAGATATTACCAAAGTCTCTTTTGTTCCATTTTCTGATCTCCATTTTTATGTTCTTTATCTTCTTAGCCACTCTGTACATCGTCGTCTCATCCACATCTATACACCACCACTCCTTGATCTTACTGAGGAGGTTGGGGTGGGTTTTCCACATCCTCTCAAATCTGAAGGGGAAAGCCTTTTTCTTATTTTGATTAGCTAGATTGAGAGAGATCAAAGAATGGTCTGAACCAAATCTTGCCAATGAAGAAAGGTGACAATGATACTGTTGCATCCAATCTAGAGATATGAGGGCTTTTTCAAGGTGAACCTAAATGCACTCTGATCTCATTCACCTATTAGACCAAGTGAAGTTTCCCCCCCTAAATCCACATCAACAAGAGCCAGGTCATTTATCAAACTAGCCAGATGCTGCCTGCTCTCCAGGTCTGGTGGCAAGCCACCAAACTTCTCAGATTCCAGAAGGGGGTATTGAAATCCCCCATAGTAATGGTTTTTGGTTCATTAACTTTGGAAAAAAGGGTACGTATCTTGTCCCAGAAAGCAAGTCTACTATGCTTAGTGTTAGGCGCATAAATGTTCATAACAGCCCAGCCCTCCTGATCTATTGGGTTATTGAAATGCATAAGTAAGATGTTGCCCTCATTCCAACTGATGTGAGCATTGAGGTTTTCCTTCCAAAGTACTAGAAGGCCTCCAGAGGCTCCATTCGAGTCAGTTGCAGCAGTCTTCATACCTTTACCAAAGGAGATGCCAGCAACTTTATCCTTTTTCATTTTAGTCTCTTGAATCAAAAAAATGTTTGGTCTGTGGTCTCTTGTCATATTTCTAATTATTTCTTGTTTGTGGGCTCCATTTAGCCCATGGGTGTTCCAAGATATGACCTTCATGATTTTTTAAGAGACTCCTGGATGGTCCGCTGGTAACCATCCGCAATATTTCTTTTTGCTTCTTCCTTTCTAATTTGATACATACTCTTCCTACCAGGTGTGTTTGACTTGCTTCCTATGTCTGCTTTAGCCCTACTTCTTGTTGTTGCAAGAGAGGCTGGGGATGGTTCTCTGCTATTTTTCTTTTTCAATGTTATCCATGGTCCCTCATTGTCATTTGAGGCGTCTTTGTAACTGTCAAAAAGAGCTTCCATTCTTTAGATTTGTTAGTGTTGGTAGCTTTAGTCGTATAATCATTTAGAATATATATAATACTTAGATATCGATTAATAATATATATATAATTCTAATATATATGATTGATTAATGAAACATTATAATGAATAGACATGTCCCATGAAGGGACATGTCTCTCCTAGCCTCTTTCTCAATATAAATGAAAGAGAGATTGTTGCATTTGAAAAACACATACAAAATACAATAGAGGCAGTGCTATTACATTTACAGCGATCCTAAAATCAACATGATATCAGAGCGGGTTCGTGATCTAGTGATCACAGGCAGATCTGATTTTTTATTGGCATATTGTGCAAATCTGGTGTAATTTGACATCACCTCATTGTGGTTGATTCCAAACCATGCTAGAGGACCATGATTCGACAAAGTGTAACATTAGATCTGCTTATCGTTGCAAAGGTGATTATTTGCAGTAGCGGTTTAAGGCTTCCTTGCTCCATAATCAATATTGTTGCTTCCATTTGAAAGCATTTATTTGTTGCCTTCTTCTATATCTCTATCATGATATTGTGAAGGCGGCAAAGAGATCTGTGTAGACATGGCAATATCAATCAAACACATTCTGCATATGAAGAGGGATTAATATTTGTAGGGGATATATATGGTGATGCACAACACACTATGGTAACATTTAGATTATATTTATTGGGGAGTACACAGTATTATTGAAGTGAGAGATGAAGCTCAAAAACAACACCTACTATTGGCGATTCATATCCACGGCAAGCACCTATATAATGCTCGATATTCAGACCAAGTCTGGTCTCCATCTAAAGTATCATACTGAAGGATATGCCTATCAATGCCATTGATCTGTAGGTGCATGAATAATAGCGATTTGAGCTTAATCTAATACAAATCACATCTATATAAGAGACTCTCTTCAGGGAAGATATACATTGCAGGATCAAAGGAAAATAAGATCTTGGGATATCCAACGAGCCAGCATCCAAAAAGAAGTTTAAGAACAATCCCATCTTATCAAGACATCAAACATAAGGGGAGAAATCAAGGAAGATATGAATTCATTCAACATTCACACCATAAGTTTGGACAGAGAACGTGTCATGGTTCAAAAATGGAAGTTTTAGTCGCAGCCATCATGGAGTTTGGCGATATTACACTTATGCATTATATGTTGAAGAATGATACATCTATTGAAACTAGATAGAGCCAATTAATATATGGTTGTGATTAATATCGACAAGGGCTGACTATATTACAAAGATGACAATCTCTCAAAATGTTTGGGCAGTCCACACAAGAGATAATCTACATTTTACATGCAAGTACATTCAGCGGTCAAAGAAATAGAGGAGGTGAATCGTAGAATTGTGATTAGCAACCAAGCCTACCAATGTGACGAGTTACACTTTCATTCTATTGCCAGTGACTTATCGGCATCGAGCCTCATCCCATATTCTCCTTCAGCAATGTTTGAAGAATATAGATGACTAATCCTCTACATTACAAAATCTGTGACTAAAGGACTTTTGGAGTCAACATACAGTTCTATATCTTAGAAGAGGATTAATGAAGATTGGCATTAAAAGAGTGATTATCCATTGATGACTCATCAGTTAGAATGGCCGCTAAAATATTGAATTGACAGATCTCAGCCAATCCATTCATATGACCCAAAAGCACAGATTTGAAGAAATAGTGATATGCTAGATATATATAGAGATATGGAGATTCAGAATTTCTGCAAAAGGTGTGCCCAGGATTTCTTGCAAATTGCAAAAGGGATGAAGAATAATGGACATGGAATGCTTGCAGATTTGGACTTGCCAGATATTGTTAGGAGGTATGTTTGTGAGACATAGCAGGTTTCTGAGATGTACCAGCCTCACAGGATTCCTGCTGAGAAACAGAGTATGAACATATGTTGTGAAAAGGAAGATTGATAATTTGAGGGGATTGTGGGTGTGAGAATGTGATCATGTGAGGTTCATTGAGCTCAAGTGCTCATGACAAGATCATCCCAAGCCTGTAAGGTTGAGATTGGAGGTCATATCCTATCCTGATGCATGTCTCATCCATGGTGTTTATTACAGACTCCACCATGTCCCCTGAAACATTTGGTAGTGCCCTGCAGAAACTGTGAAATTACATATATTTGCAGTGGCATAGTAAAATATTTGTGGTCATGTTTTGTTTGAGATCGAGCCTCTCGTTCTTAGATCATTTTTCCTAGCTATCAGAGATGGCCTGATTGCATACCCATACTTAAATCTTTGGATGAAGCATCATCCAATGGGGAAAGATGATATAATGGGTATTGAGGGCATATATAATATCATGATGTCTTAAGGCCTATCGGTTAATCCTTGAAAGACCGAAATTGGGCTAAAGTATTGAAGTGGAAATCACAATAAGTATTGAAGAGACAATGAGCACAAGTAATATTTAATTTTAGTGTGAGGGTATTAAATTGAACAAAAGCACTCACTACACCTAAGTGAAGCTTGACGTTGTTGGAAGGCAGACATCCCTTGGAAGGTATCGGGTTCACTAGTGCCTATTGAGAATATGATTCTTCATTATGTTAAATAATAAGTAGGTTGGTGAACTAATGTTGCACACTACAATCGTGAACATATTCGGCATGGTGCAACTGTGGACAAGACAGACTGAAGTAGTCTGCCCAATTCCTTTAAAAAAAAAAAAGATTACACACTGCGAGTGTGGAAGAATCAGAAGCATTCTTGTCAAAAGTCACTACAAAGTAGACAAGGATGAATCAAGAAGCATAAGAGATTGCATGCAAGGGAGAAAGAACTTGATGCTTGCAGTCATGAGTTAGTGGCACATATCTAGACCAGTTTCTTCGAAGAGAAAGAATTAACATTCAAAGGGAGTCTGACATATCCATCAGAGGCAACCTTGAACAAAGATGTTAGGAGGTTAACACATGTACTTGAAGCTTCAGAAGAGAGCCACATTAATCATGAATGTCTAGTGTTGCAAATCCTCGAGATAAATCCCCAGTTTCTTATATTCACTCATGTTACTATGGAAGCAGACAAGTACATTTGTGTATAGTAAATCACTCTTGCGAACAATGTTGTGATCATTGAACAAATATAACATGTGCCAGATGAAGAGAGTCTCTTGGAGCAGGATATATTTCATGATTATAGTATGTGAATATGGTATGCTTTCGTGATAGAGGGAGCAGCTAGAGAATCTGCACTAGCTGACATTTGAGGAACTTGATTTAGAGGGAGTAGACCATGGAGAGATGGTTTCTCTAGTATTCAGATGAGGTACATTATCACTGAAGACTGGATGACCAATATTCTCACAAAGCCTCCTGCCAAAGTAAAGTTTGTGCATTTTTGGGACAAGCTTGGAGTTGTGGAGAATAAAGCCCTTGTTGAGAGGGAGTATCAGCATCAGTGATTTCTTGATATGTACTTTAT
>MU225388.1:1531100-1546706 GCA_018584345.1 Thuja plicata
CATCAAAGGTAAACCTTAATTAGTGTAATTCTACAAATTATATAGAAACAAATGTCATATTATTATGTTATTTTCTTTATGGCTTTGGAGTTATTTTGATAGAATTTTACTGATATTGATGTCACAAATTGATACTTATTGATAGGGAAAAGCACAAATGATAGCAGATCAATTGCGATCTAAAATTGAGGCGGCATTTTTAGATGACATTGCATGTAGTGCTAACCCTATCTTCATGGCTACTCAGATTCTAAATAAATATAGTAAATAAATTCTTAACCTTGTCATGGAACCAAACAAAACTAAGGAGACATAGGCACTCAAAGATGAATTGATACGTAGATTCAATTGTATGAATGTAAGCAGTAATTAATCTTAAGCAATAATTAAAGTTCAATAGATGTTTATATTTTATACTACCTTATGGATCATGATCTAAAATATGATGTGTTCTTCTTACAGGATTTTTTGACACCTATGAAACATGGTCAATTTGGTGAGGGTTGTAGGGCACAACCTTCACGTAAATAATCCTTAAACCTTTAACCATTCATTTAACCTTTGTGTGCATTATTGACTCAACTTATGTTTGGGATGCTTCTAGTACCCCATTTAATCTTTATCCATTGCAAATGTCTTTGCTAACAATGTATTCTTCAGCTCATGATGAAGTGCAGATGCCTCCTTTGATCAACAAACTGATATTGTCGGCTGTATTGTCCACAACAAGGAGCTTGCAGACATCTTCCTATGTACTAGCTACAACTCGTAAAACTTTGTTTTTCTATATATTGTTATGTGATAATCATGCATTGATTATTTTTCTTGTGTGAATTTTATACACATGGACCTATTTTGTGCACTAATAGATACACCTACACCTGGTACAAGAATAGAGACTAGTACTAGTGAAGCTCAACCATTTCTTGGATTAGCCTGTGTTACTAGTACTGGTTCATTTGCGGGGTCATTGTTGTTGAACAAGAAAAATATGTTTTCGTTAAAAGTACCAAAGCTTCCAGGTGCTTTAAAAATTTTATTATTTACAGTGTAATTGTAGTTTACTTATACATAACTCATTTTGGACTGATAATCCCATGATGTTGTTGTAGGAAATGATGTTTTTTTTATGATACTATTTTTGAAATGACATTGAAGCTATTTGGGGCCACCATACGTAAAAGGTATGTAGCTTCATAATATTGGTACAATGTTTTTCTTATCTTCCATTTATTGTACTATATTAAAGTTATGATATCTAACAATTTTCTTTTTTCAAAAAAGGTGGAATGAACAGGATGCTGACTTAAAAAACCAGCTCATTAAATCTAATAGTATATGCAAATTTCATTATTTAATTATGAAAATCTATTAAAATGTTTGTAGTTGCCTCATTTAACAGCTAGTAACCAGCGTCAAATAAGTTCATAATAAACTATTATGCTAATAGTAAAGTAACATAACAAAATACACAGCCATATATATTAATGCAAAGTAACACCTAAAGATAAATATCTAGACTAATCACCAACCAGGATGTCGTTGGTGATTACTCTGGATATTTATCTTCAGCTGTTTTTTTTTTAACATTCCATATTGGTTGAAATTTTGACTAACTTTGGTCGAAACCCTCACCAAGACCGGTCTACATATCGACCATTCTGTGTCAAAATTTAGCGTTGTGGATTTGGCATCCTGGTCAGATGGGCCAAACATTTTGACCGACATTGGTCGAAAGTTTGATGAATAAACTTGCCAATTGCAAATGTCAATATTGACCAAAATTGGCGTAGAACATTTGACCTTAACAATGATGTGTCAAAATTTTGACTACAAAAATAGCGACAAGACCATTTGTGGATCATTTGACCAATCGTGGCAGAAAATTCAACCAATTTTCGTCGAAAACAGGTGCCAATTCTACTAGTGATATAATTTATTATGCACATAGTTGAACCACTGATATCTAACCGATAATCAACAGACATCCTACCAAAATTTCCAACAACCAATTGACACAGATATGCAACTGGTATAAAGGTGTTGACATCAATGAAAACAATGCTAGCATTTTCTCAGTATGTTTAACGATCTCCCCTTTTGGTATTGATAACAAAAAACCAAAACTCCAAAAAGAATTGAAACACAAAATTTCCAAAACTACTCCCCCTGAGTTAGATATATCTTTAATGTTGTTCTTTTCCTATTTCTCTACCCCTTTTTGCCACAATGGAAAGGGGCCACACACCAGAACTCAAAAATTCAAAGAAAGAAAAAAAATCCTAACTATAAACACTTTATTATACCTTTCTTTGATAATTTCAAGCTTCCTCTTCCACTCAACCACAACAACACCCATCCAAGCATACCGACTATCATACTCCACCAGCATGTCGAAAGATGAAGTCCAGTCCAAAGACCAAAACCGTTGCTCATAATCTTTTGTGTTAGTAAAGATACTAGAAACATCCTCTAACTGGACTTCAACCACGTCCTTTACCAGCCAAAAAAATTTCACCATATCTTCTATCTTTATCTGCAAGTTTAATCTCACCCTAAAGATGACCCACATTTATTCTCAATTTTCCTCCTTTATCCTTGAAGCAATCATATGTTTTTCCTAACTCATTCAATTAATCCTCAATCCTACCTTTGAAATTGTCAACAACAACAAGCCACCTATAAATGTCTGAAATTTCTTTTATCCAATCCTTTGTTTCACCAATCATCTTGGATAGTCTTTGTTTAGCATTGGTAAACTTATTCTCAATAAACTCTCTGATTATGAAGTAATCTACACCATATCAAAGCAATCTTCCATCAACAACCTTTACTAATTCAACCGGTAGAACACCTTTTGTGTCCCACTTTTTGGCCAACTTTGACACTGAGACAAACATTCTGAAAAATAACTTCTCTTTCAAACACCTATTGCTAGAAAACCATTAATAATTTGGAGATGATGTAAACTAGCAACTTTTAGCATCTTGTTTCTATTTTCTAAATATATATTTTTTTTAAAAAATTGGAATTTATTTTTATCAATTTTTCCTTCTCCTTTGAAAAGTGGTTTGTCTAAAAAATCAGCATTTTTAAGGAGTGGCACTCATTTTGATCAGAATATATTTTTTTTCTAAAAATGATAAAAACCTAATTCTTTCGAAGTTAGGTTTGTAACACCACTATCTAGATAATCTAATTGGTTTTATTTAATTTGGTTGAATATTTTATAGTTTATTGAGCTATGAAGTGACATTAACTATAATTTGGCCATAGATTCATTTGGATCGCTCTAACTTGATCTATATTCATCGAAATTAATTTTTTATTTTTTTGATAGAAAATTAACATAAATACCTATTTCCTAGATATTTTTCATAATTTCTTTTCCTAATTTACTATTTTTCTAGAAGCATCAAACAGAGAAGTTGCTAAATGGTCATACAACCTATGTTTAATTAAATTAAAAATAGAAAAACACAATGAAATTAATATATATTATAATCATAGTCATTGTAAAGCTTGTTTTGAGTCGCATCATCTGACATTTGGGTTTTAGAAGATTGTTTTATTTGGTCCTTGATTGAGACCTTCAAAAGGCAGAAATTTGCAAAAAAAAAGGGCTTTGGGGAAGAAAGCCAAATTTGGGGCCTTCGCCCGAACATTCCTTTGGGGGAAGGGGGATTTCATGAACCCATGGACCTTCATGCAAAGACCCCTTCATATGAACATTCTTTGAAAAAAATATGACAACAACGGCTACGCCAATTTTTTAACCAACCATGTTCACCCAAACTAGGTTGACCAATTTTACTTTTTTCAAACGTGACTGTTCATTCGAGTATAAATAAAAGGTTTTTATTTCATTTTTTATAGAAAAATAGTCAATTTAATTCTTTTTTTTATTCGAGGTGATTTTGTGAAAGGATTTTCTTTTAAGAAAGGAAATGGGAAATAAGAAGGGAAGGCAAAGTAAATCTGCAGGAAAACGGTCACCTAGTAGAGAACAAAAATATCGTGAAGCTTCATTGGAACATTATTATAAAAATAAAGAAGGTATGTATCTTTAATTTCACATGCCCAAGATTTATATATCTTTATTTTTAGTTTTCTCTAATTTTTTTCTTTTTTGTGCACGTATCTTGCAATCAACAAGTACAAAATGAAGGAGAAGCTCAAGCAGGAGGGTCAACCCAAGTTGAAGAAATGTATGTTGGAGAAGGGTCAAGGTCGCTCCCTACGGAATCACAACCAATATATATTGGAGAAAGTTCATGATCACTTTCTCCTACTAGTATGGATGAACATATAAATCTAGCTCAAACTATAAAGAGAATAATTAATTATAGAAATCTAGATCATTTACTTGAAATGGTTGCGGGGAAATTGAGATCACTTGTTGAACAAACTTTCACTCTCTCTATGAAGAAGTCAATGAATAAGGTAGAAATTGAAATAATGGATAAATTTGATAATATTGAAACACTTCAACAAGCCCGATTTTTTTCAATTGTACTTATACAAAAAAAAGTTACAAGAGCCATTAAAATTGTTGGGTATAGACACGATGATAGGGAGGCTCTTCAATGAGATACTCTTTGCTCTTCTCTAGTCCCTTTTAGGAACACCTAGGGTTTTTTTTTACCAAAACCATACTACCTTAGGAGGATTCAACTCTTTTTTCCCTCCTACCCTCCTAGAGATTCTCTATCAATTCAATGTGCTCACTCTTCTTGCTTGAGCTCATAGGGTAAGATCCTCTACTAACTACCTAGCCCTTTCCCATTCATCTTGCAGGATTCTAGGACTTCCAAACTCATCCATTTAGATCCCAAGCATTCCATTTTGTATGGTCTTCAATCCATTGTTGTATCAATTACAAGTTTCCTTGTTTTTAGGCCTACTAGGCTTGTAGGTCTCAATTAGCCCTAATTCTGAGGTTTAAGGACTCTAACCCAAAACTATTACAAAAAACCTATTGAACTCTTCACCCTTATGGATATCCTTTTGGGAGATCTCAAGGATTTTGTAAGTTTTACTTATCCAACTCTCCATATGGGGCCAAACCCTAATATGCGTGATTTATAAGGAAAAAAGTTTGAAATCAGTCCTTCAAATGGAAATTCACTCAAATGGATTCATCCTCTCTTTGTCCCTTCACCAAGGCTCTGTCTGAACTTTATACACACCTCCATGTCATTGGATATGACAATCCAATCAACTCGTTCAAATTCCTAATCTATGTTACCCTTTCTTCCTAGTCGAGCTATGGCAGAGCTCGCCTAGGGCAAGAGTTTGAAAATAGAAAACATCTTCTTCAGGACTCTAACAAAAAGGAAAGTATTGTAAATAGAATCTAATTTAATACCTCCAAGGGAAATGAGCTTCCCATGGAGCGGTTTCAAAGTAGAGTCATTTTATTGGACCCAACTATGTCCAGTCTAGTGAACATGAGCCAGAGACAAATTTATTTTACACACGCAAAACTTAACAATAATCAAAACAAAATTACAAAAAGAAAGGAAAGAGTCTACACTAACTAACTAAAATGAAATGTTTTCAGATTCAATCCATTTAGCATGATTTTCACTAGTTGCAACTATTACACAATATAAACACCAGAAAACTGTCACACATTTACTATTGGAAATCATGCCAAAATCTTACCAACCCATTTACAATACTAAGTAAGACCTTAGATATGTCCTCCCATCATGTTTCTCCCATTGGTTCAGTTGGTTCACAATTTGTCTACTTTAAATTTGATTTATATAATGACTCTTGAAAATACCCAATGCTAGCTATCGTAGAACAAAAAGTAACCATGGACTGGGTCAATGGTAGGAATCTATCAATGACCCCCGAATTGAAAGGTACAATATCCCTTATGTGAAAGATATGCAATGAATTGTCTTTCAGTTTTTAGGGGTATGCTCTTAACCGGAGAGTAGAAGAGGTTCAACCAAGTTGTTCAAAGCTTCAAACAACTCAGGAAATGAATGGGGACTTACTCAATGACATGCAATCTGAAATGCAGACTATTATGCAATGCGGAATGAATGCAAACTACCATTTACCAACAAAGATGAAGAAATAAAGTGTAACAATGCAATTCCCAGATTGTTAAGATTGTAAAACTTTGACAATACCCACATTATCTCGATCTCACTCTCCATTAACCCTATTCTCAAATCCTTGTGCAAGAACTAATCAATTGAAACTAAGATGTGCAATGAAACAAAAATAGAATGCTTTTGTTGAAGATAGTAAACATACAATCCACTGAATGAGAATAACAAAACCTGGTTCATTAATATTCATTCAATTTCTAGTATTAGCATCTTCATTCATCACACAACTAACTAAGATGAACAACAAAAATACTTCAAACTCAGAGTCGCACATAGTAGTCCCAGCTACAGGGGTTTTCCCAAAGTAATTTTTGCCGATCTTATTTACTTTACAGAAATTTACATATATAGGTCTTCTCCAGAATGACCTGTTTCAATAATTATTGCCTCTTTACAATATTCTGAGAGGAACATTCTAATAATAAACCTGGTCGGTTACAAAAACTGACAAAGCTGACAAAATGCCAAAAATGGCTACAATATACAAAAGTTGGGAAGACGACACAGGTCAACAGATTCTATGTCATCTTCTGTGTAACGGCTTTTCCTCTGTAAGCCTTCATTTCCTCCATTACCTTGCCCAAATCTTGAGCATTCAGAATGATTATATTGTCAACTTGGATCATCCAAAAATTGTGCATCTCTGTCAGTTCATCCAACCTGGCAATCTAGGATTGGAGCTTCTTCGATTCCTTTTTGATCACAACATCTATCGTGGAGAGCTCACTAATTCTTAACACTTGGAAGTTAGCCAGATCCACAATCTCATCTATGAAAGAAAGAAACTTAGCTTTCATTCACTCTGTATTCACCAACTTGTCACTTCCAGAAACTTGAGATTCCGTGTGCAACACTTTCAAAAACTCAAACAGTTTATCCATCTCCTTTTGTACTAACTTAACCATAGTTTTGAGTTCATTTGCTGATCTATTTGAGTTCTCAACCACGAACTCCAGAGACTACCTCCAATGAAATAATGGCTCATGTCCGGTCTTGAGGATACCATTAGAGATTGCAACACTAGTCTTCATGTCAATCAGCTCCTACAAGGTGGCTAACTTCTCTGTCAATCTAGTGGATGCATTATAGATGGTCTCCTGGTGTTTTGATGTTGTATCCTTCAATTTTTCTGCATCAAGTAGAAGGTTCCCCAAATTCTCAATGACAATGGCACCATGAACCTTCATTTCTTCTATCCATGCTCTACCAATTTGACCAAACTGCCTCTCTTGCTACAGCTTCAGTAGCAAGTTCTTATTCTCCTCCACATTAGGATCAAACTGAGCAGATGAAGTAATGCCAAGAGAAAATTTAATATACTCTATTAGCTCCTTGTTTTCGGACTTGAGGACTTCCTTTTCTGCTCGGAGTTCTTCTAACCTGTCCTCAATCCTCTCATTGGTGGTTTTCTAGATATTCACCATCGAGTCATGCACTGGCACCCCTAGGTCAACAGTTTTATTCTGGAAATCTTGAGCTAAAAGTTCATGAAACTTTCCTTCTTTCTGTGGCTCTGCTATTTCCATTAGCATATGCCCAGTCGTGGAATCATGGGAAAGTGCTTCCATAGACTTTTATGTCTTTGCCTTCTTTGTTGGTGGCTATGATGAGGTTGCCTTAAGGATCAGGTCCTTCAAAGAAATAGCCTCCTCGTGTCATTTCTTCTTCTTCTTAATGGTTTCCTCCAACCATGAGTCTATGGATAGCACCTTAATTACAGATTGGAGAGCCGTAGGATCAAACATCTTCTGGGAAATTGGAGGAGATTGCTTGTCTTGTGGTGGAACATGGAAGGAGGCAACCTTAGTCACCGAAAGGGCCAGAGTATTTACCGGCTGAGAGGAATCCTGACCATCCATGGGATTTGTGTCATCCAAGGTGATAATTGGACTTGGTGAGGGAGGCTTGGTCACAAACTTCTCTTGTTCTTTCTTCTTTTCCTTTTCCTTATCTTCTTCCTTCTCCTCTTCATTTCCAATGTTTGGGAGTGAACCATCTCCGTAGGTCAGAGTGATGGGAACATTATTTTTCAAGGGTTGGTCACCTCCTTGCCCGGCAGATTGCGCTGCACCTGCTGAAACTGATGGCGCCATAGAAGAAGTGACTGTTGAAGATGATTTCTCAGCTCCTTAAGTCATTCCTCCAGATTATCCTATGCCAAAAGTTATTTTTCATCACGCTCTGGTCCATTCTACCCATTTGTCGGTTCTCTTGATAATGCCCCTCATGAGAAGCTCCAATGAATCAATCACTAGACCAGTTGGTGGAGAGGAAGAAATAGGCAACACCTTGATCTGGTTGTAGGATGAGGGATGCATGAAGAGGCCATCATCTACAAGATCAGATACATGAATAGCATTATTATACATTACAATTTCATCTAAAGTTAAATGGGACCATAATTTTTCTCGTGTTTGATACTCATTAAAACACTCGGCCCAGAAATCTTCAATGTCTGGGACATGTCTGTAGGCATGTTCGAGCTTTAGCTGATCTCTAACAAAACCCATAGGATCATATTGAGGCCTAAGAACCTCATAATCAAGCAGCTTTATCTTATCCTCAAAACTCTTTACCAAATTCCAGGCATCAGATCTGGATGCACAGGAATATGGACCAACCACCACGGGGAAGGAAATTCCAGCGATCTTCTTCACAGTTGAACACAGAGTGTTCACTTCCAATATCTGTTGGCAAAGATCTACCAGGACCACCTTATCTTCAGGATACTAGGGCAATCTCTTAGGAAATCTAGAGAAGGCTCGTATCTAAAGATAAGAGAAACTTGGTAATTTGATGAAAGAGCATCCATACTGACTGATTGCCGAGATGGCCTCTGGCGAGAATCTTCTCTCTAGGAAACCTTGAGGTTCCCGACAGATTCTCATTTTGAAAGCATCATTCACAGTAGTATATTCCTCAAAGCTCCGATGCAATTGCAGATTCAGGTAGAACTCATATATTTTGGTGTTGTTGTCAAAGTTATGGATTGCTGGTAAGTCGGGCCATAGGTGCTGAGTCGCCAGAGCATAGATTAAGTAATAAGACATGTAGAACTATTTGAATCCTTGACAAGAACTCATCCAGGATGCTAGCTTCTCACACAAGATTTTTGTCCAATCAATGAACATATTTTCTGCACAGATAGCTTGAACAAGAAATAAATTATGTTCAACAAGATCTAAGATCTTGGGTTTTCCATCCAATCTGGTCAATAGGGCCAGAATATAAACAATTTCCCTCTTTAGGGTTATTCCAAAAACAGTCTTTGGCATCTTACTTTTCTTTGATCAAGGGTCTAGAACTAGGTATTCTGCATGTCTTCCCTCCTTAGAGTCTTCTTTTCATTGAACATAGACGCGGAAGAACCAAAGTCAATATTGCAATACACGTCTTTCACCAGAATGCTGAAAGTAGATTGGATTAGGGATTTATCAATCGTTAGCAAAATAGACTAATCTAGGAATAGGATTTGCTTTATCGCTAGGTCATATTTCTCTATACATTCTCTGACAAGCTCAGGAGCTTGAACTGCCATTCGAAACCCCGTAGCTTCTACTAGACCACTGTCCTTAAGCTTCTGTGTAATAGGTGAACTGGATGAGAATTCAATCTTCTGTGCAAATATTCGAGATCAAAGAATCTTAGAGATGTGTCGGAGACTTCTTTCAATTCACTTTCAATACCAATTAATCTATCGTAGCCAGAAGCTTTAACAGCCATTTACTAAAAAAACTGAGAACATGAGTGAAGATAAATGGCTTGTTAATAAAAAATGGTGAGCAGCAATCGATGGTGAATGCTTAAGAAATAGCCCCTAAGATCTGAAAATTGGCGCCACATGAATGACATTAAGGTCACCTAACAGATGCAACAGATGGATTAGCATTTAATTTTTGATTATCAACGGCTATTTGAAATTCCTGTTTCAGAGAAAATAATGACCCCAAAATCCTCAAACCTACACTTAACTTTATGTTCATTTGCCTCTAGCTGAAACAAATATTTAGTCTTGCAAAAAAAGAACACACTTTCCTTTCAATGTCAAAATGAATGAACATTAGACCATTTTACTTTGTGCAGAAAAGGAATATAAGAGGATACTTTTCCCGTAAGCCTGTTTCCTTTATTTCGTAAAAGTATCTCGATAGCTTCACCTTTTATCCTTTGCGCATCTAGACAACTTATTTTTCGTCGGGGGCACTTAACTTCTTATTTTCTCTTTTCACTTGCATCGGGGTTGCACCTCTGAGACCAAATTCTCCAGAAACTGCATGATCACTGCCACTACTCCACAACTTGATATCTATGAGAGTTAAAAGACTCTTTTTATGAAAAAGCTTTATCAATCACTTATATAAACACATGTTTATCTTCTGAAAAAACATATTGAGCATTACAGATCTGAGGGTGACTACTTCTCATTCAGAAGACGCTATGAGACCCTATTCCTGACATACCTAAATCACATAAACATCGGATGAAGCAAAAATATTGAAAACCCGCTAGCCTCAAATAGGCAAGGCAAATAATTTATCTGATAAGCATATTAGGGGAGGGTTTCAAGATGAATGAGAAGTAGGTCATCAAAGAACAATTTTACCCCTTGGGACCTAAAGACCTTTAGACTAAAATTTGGCAACAGCTGGCTCCAACTAGGGACTTAGACATGTCAATGTCTGAGGAGGGAGCCAGAGTCTCTAGTTTCGCACAACAAGACCGACAGGAAAAACAACGGGTAGACAAAACTAAAACACACGACAGGAAAGGAAACTAAACTAAACTAAGACTTAGAAAGTAGGAAAGAAAGCAGGAGAAACACAAACCAAACCTACCTACACTAACACTATCCTGTAGGGATTACTTGCTTTCACTTGAGTATTTGGTAGAGCTTTAGATCCTGGCCATTGTAGGAGAATGGAAAAATCTCTCCAGAAGGATATGCTAGAATAAAGGAATTATTCTGGTTCACCTATATAACTTGAATGTTCATTTCCAAAGTGAGTCAAACTTATGATTCTTTCCTTTGGACTCGCACCTTTTATCCCACAGTAGGACCAAGTCACCTTGCATAAAATTTCTTGGTCTGGATTTCTTATCAAAGAATGTTTTCACTCTTCTCTGATGATCAGTGATGTGATCAACAAGCTTTTCGCATTCTTCCTCCAACTTGGTCAGATACATGATTTGTTTCTCCAGACCATTCTAACAAAATGGATCTTCAATTACTTGTTCCAGCCTACAAATGGATAACTCTAGCGGAAGTGGGAGACTAGGTTCAATTTTGTAAACTAGCTCAAAAGGGGATATCTCAATAGCTCATTTAGGTATTATCCTATCTGCCCATAGATATTCATGCAATTTCTTGTGCCAATCCTTTTGACTCTCTGAAACTAGTTTCTTCATTATGTTAATTAGGTTCTTGTTGCTTGACTCAGCCTGACCATTTCCCTGAGGGAAATAATCAGATGAGTGACTAAGATGAATACTATTGTTGTAGAAGAACTCTGTAATATCCGATGAAGATAAATATGTGGCATTGTCCATCACTAGCTTCAATGGCACTCCAAACCTTACCAAGATATTCTCTTTGATAAATTCACAGACCACTTCAACTATAGTTTTTTTGGTAGGCTTAGCCTCAACCCACTTGGTAAACTAATCCGTTGTAGTTATGACATATAGGTGGCCTGCAGAAGAGGGAGGAATTATCGAACCAATGAAATCAAGCCCCTATTGCTGAAAGGGACCCTCAACTACAATCGGCTTTAATGGGAGAGCAGCCAACTGAGGCTTACTGGAAAATATACGACATTTATCACCCTTGGCCACCCAATTGTAGGAATCTTTAAACATTCCAGACTAGTAGTAACACTGCCTCAAGATTTTATATGCAGTGACTATGGACAAAAAGTGTCCACCACATGCCTCATTGTGAAATGGTTGGAGCAATCTTTCTTGTTGTGGCCTGTCCACACACCTTAAGAAAGTTCCATCTATTGCCCTCTTATATAACTGGTCATCATAAATGACATACTTGGCTACTTTGGTATTCAAATCTCTTCTCTATTTGTGTGTCAGTCCTTCTAGGCAATCTCCATAAGTAAGGAAATAGGCGATGTTTGAAAACCAGGGATCAAGAAGACTAACCATTAACACCTTCAGAGAATCCTCCGCTTGAGCTATTTCTTGATTTTCTTCCATTATTTTACACAAGTTGTTTCCTCTGACCAGCTTTGTTGGCTTAAGTTCAATATCATACTCTTGTACCTTTTCTATCTATGCACCTCTAGTATTACATCCTATTTCTTGTTGTGTCAGGATGATCTTAACAGCAGAATCAGGAACATAAATAACAGAATGAGAATGTAATACATAGAATCTAAAACTTTTCAGTGCCCTTACCACCGCATATGCATGCTTCTACATCTGAGAATATCTCAGTTCATGATCCTTGAGAGGAGTTCTCATGAATGCAATAGGCACCTAAACTCCTTCATTGTTCTCTTGCATCAAGATAGTACACAATGTATGAGTTGATGTGTAACAGTACAATATGAACTCCTTGGTATAATCCAGATGCACCAACACAGGTGCTATGGATATAGCATGCTTCATTAAATCAAAGGCCTTCTTCCTAGAGTCATTCCACTTGAAACTTTGACTACCCTTCATCATATCAAATATGCATTTTGTAATCTCGGAAAAGTCAGGAACGAACCACCTGAGAAAATTCACCTTCCCAAAGAATGATCTTGTTCTAGATTTGCTTCCTGGTAGGTTCAATTGTTGGATTGCCTTCATGTGCTCAAGGTCAATTCGGATTCCTTTGTGGGAAACAATATGACCTAGCAGTTTACCTTTGGTGACACAGAAAATAGACTTCTTGGGATTAAGACAAATGTCATGCTCTCTGCATCTTTTTAGCTCCTTCTCAAGATCTTTCAAATGATCTTCTCTCTTCTAAGAGAAGACTGTTAAATCATCCAAATATATAACTATTATTCTATCCTAGAGGTCTGAAAATGAAGATATCATTGCCCTCTGGAAGGTAGCTCCAGCATTGATAAGCCCAAAGGGCATTCTATTATAAGAAAACATTCCCCAAGGAGTGGTGAACGTTGTCTTATACTTATCTTTTGGATCCACCTCAAGCTGGTTGAAACCTGAGAAACCGTCCAACATGGACATCATTTTGGATCCAGCAAATTTTTGCAGAATGTGATCCATGTTGGGAAAGGTGTAATTATCATTCAAAGAAGCCTAGTTCAGATTCCAAAAATCTACACAAATTATGATTTCTCCATTCTTCTTTCGGATGGGCATGATGTTGGCTATCCATGTAGAGTGATGTATGGGGTAGATAAGTTTTCCCTCCAACATCTTATGAACTTCCCTGAAGATGGCATCTAAAAGCTTAGGATTGTAGTTTTGTTGCTTTTGCCGGAAAGGGACAACTTCAGGCTTGAGAGGGATCGTGTGCTTCAATTCTCCATTCTGGAAAGTTTTGAGGTCTTCATAGCCCCAAGAAAACACATCCTTATACTAGGAGAGTAGGTGTTTAGCCTTTTCTCTCTCCTTTTTTGTGCAACAACTGCCAATATTTATCATCTTAGGTTTATTTTTAGTGCCTATGTTCATTCCCTTGTAATCCCCTGAGGTACCACCTTTCATGTCTCTTTCTTTTCTAATATATGCATCATGTCTATCAAAAAGTTTTTCAAGGGAGACTAGGTGTCGAGGAATTTTGTTACCTTTTAACTGTTCTTCTCCAAGCTCCAATTGCTTCTTGTTGTCTGGAGATAGATCCTTGCAGGTATTAGAACTTCCTTCAAAATATTGATCACTGAACTGATCTAATCCTTCCATGAAAGCTTATATCTTCTTGTCACTGATGAAGACTTTCCAGATATCCATATTATCTAGGATATTCAGTCTAAAGAGATCTTCAAATTTTTATTGCTTATCTCCTATATTTGGATGTGGAAGGAGTGTTGGAAAGTTGACTTCCTGAGGATGCATGACTCATTTTGTGTTTTCATCATAGAAACAAAGTCATACTAAGGTTCTGTCATGAAAGACAAAATGACTAAGTATGGAAAATAGGACAAACAGAGATATTCAGTGATCAGCACATCAAGGCACGTGTGAGAGATTGAGTCAGCATATGTGGGTTCATATATATGTTCTATGAAATGTGTACATACTATATCCAAACACACATAGTACAGAATGATAGTACGGAGAAGTTACAGACAAATCAGTAGACCAGCAATCCAGAAGACAGAGCATGGAAGCCGACTAGTGTTTTGATCAGCGTGAATTATTTTGTAATGTAATGGCTAAGCGCATTTGATTATATGTTTGTAATAATGTAATTAGCATTGTTGTAAACACACTTGAGCTGACTTGTTTGGAAGCATTGTGTATTTGTTTTAGGGCCGACTAGAGTCTTGTTTTGGGTCGCGCCTATTCGGATATGAACATATAAGTATGTAATGTAAAGTTATGTTACAAGTGTTGATTATTATGTAAGAGGAAGATATAGAAGAGCAGTATGATGAAGTCAATATATGATATATCTCTTTAAGAGAGTAAGAGCATTCGCGCATACACTGATTCACCCCCCCCCCCTCTCAGTGTTTCTAACAATTGGTATCAGAGCTTTGGTCCTCTGAAAGAAATTTTAACCACTTGAGGAGATCATGGACTCAGCAGAAGCAAAACATTTGAAAAATAATCTTGAAGCATCTCTTGAAGATCTTGATAGATCCAAAAAAGAAAATGAAGAACTTAGACTGAAAGTTGACGGCTCACAAATGCTTATCAAGAAATTAAGAAAATATTTGAAATATTGTTCTACAAGTGATCTAGGGAAAATGATCAAAAATCTCAATGAAGATAATATGTCTCTGAAAGATAAAATTGAAAATCTAGATGAACAGCTAACAGACATTCAAATTGCTATTGAAGAAAACATCAAAGAAAGAAAACAACTAGATGATGAACTCTTGAAAGAAAACATGAAAGTCCTGGAATTGGAAAACATAAAGAAGTTGGAATCTGAATTAACAGAAGCAAAAGATAAGATTGATAAACTCCACACAAGTTCTGATTCACTTCAATCTCAGCTTATTGCACAAAAGCAAAAAGGTGACACTACTGGTCTTGGATACAGTGTAGCACAAATTGAAATCAATTCATTACAAGAAAGAAAGAAAGCACATGAAGCATCTTCAGAAGCAAAGAAAGTTGAAAATGTTATAGAGATTAAAACAAATCCACCTACAAAGTAAATCAAGCAAGTTAACGGAACTTTTTATGCATGTAACAAACATGGTCATTTGGCAAGAGATTGCAAAGAGGTAAGACCTTTCAATGGTTATTGTTACTCCTGTAATAAGTTTGGTCACAGGGCTATACATTGTAGAACAAATCAAAGGAATCAGTCACAGCAGAATCAAAGAAGAATGAA
>MU225388.1:1567616-1591933 GCA_018584345.1 Thuja plicata
CAATATTTGTGGGTACTAATTCCCACCGGGGTTTTCCTCTGATCAAGGTTTCCCCATAATCATATCATGTGTTATGAGTTCTTATGTTAAGATTCATTCAATGTATGTTTGATTTATGTTTAAGTTGTTGAAAATTAATAAATAGACAAACACTAATTCACCCCCCCCCCTCTCAATGTTTCTAACAAGGGGAAGTGAAGCTGAGGCAGCCAACAAATCTACTCTAGTGTTCTACTCTCTTGGAACAGCCTGGGTTGAAAAGGCATCAAAGTCCTCTATCTCATCCCAGACTTTGTTCTTATAACTCCACAATCTCACATTTTTCACTGCTTACTGCGCTCGAACTTGCCTCACTATCAACTCTGCATCACCAAGTGCTTTAAGGATTTTTACCCCTCTTTGCTTCATAGCAGTAATGCCTAGCAACAGAGCTTCATATTTCACCGTTTTATTAGTGTTCTTGAACTGCAATTTATAAGAAAGTTGTATCATGTCTCCTTCTGGGGGAATAAGAACTATGCCAGCCCCTAATCCTGCAGTAGCACAACTTCCATCAAACTCCAAGGTCCAGATATCCTGATTGTTAGTAATTTCTGGCATTTCATCTTGATGATTGAAATCTAAAAACAACATATATTTGCTGAATTCCATCTCCTGGTAGAGGATTTGTGCCTTAGGGTCATCAGACTTCATTACTATGAATTTGACCTTTTCCTCGGGCTCCAGTTTTATCTTCTTAGTACCCACTGGGATAATAGCATGGGACCAATCCATCTTGATTTCTCCACCTATGTCTCTACAAAAACTTCTACTTAGAAGCATACTGTAGCTGGCCGGAATATCGGCTACCAGAATGGTTAGCTTCATCCTCTTTGTAGGGTGTGCGGCCAATGCAACCTATGCATCCTTTACCTGACCTAGGAGTAGCACCTAAGTAGCATCCATTTAATAACAATGGCCAAAGGTTTTTGTAAGGGTCAATCCAAGGGCTTTAGCAATGGAGGTGGGCATGACATTATCGGAGGCTCTAGAGTCAATAATACATTTGAGTAGTTTATGACCATTAACAAATAGACAGACATAGAACGGGTCAGGCTTCTGGCACAGAGTAGTGGCTAAGATTGAAGAATCTTCTTCTTGAAAGAGCACTTGGGAAGGATGGGTTTGTCATCATTTAAAGGGCCACTACTAGGGGTGTCATCACTAACAGTAGAATTTAAATTAGGCTGCATTCTGGAATTAGCATCACTTTTACAATAATCTACAAGCTTTTGAAGTTCAATAGGATGAGTTTTTAAATATTCTAAGGGAGACACTTGGATCCTGACATCCTTGTAGTATTGAATTATATCAAATGAAGACAGAGACTTACCATTTGTTTCTGAATTCGAGTGATCCTTCTTCCAAGATGAAGAAGTAGAAGCTCTGGGTGAACCAATTGAAGGACCAGGTGCAATGTTCCGGGGAGAAAAAGAGTTTCCCAGATTTTTGTCTCTCTAACTTCTTGTTGCCACTACCATTTGAATTCCATCTATGGTGGCAAAGAAATCACCTCTGACTTCAAAATCAAATTCATACTCCAAAAAGAAATTACCGGAGTCGCCATGGGGAGCAGAATCTTCTTCACTTTCAAGATATTCAATAGTTAGCTCATTTCTTGAAGCTAGCTGTCTATATCTATTCATCTTCAGACAACTATTACCATCATGGTCAGCTCTTAGATGAAAAATACACATATTATGCTTTTTAGTTGCCTCAATGGCGAGCTTTTGTTGAGCCGATGGCAACTGCAACTGTTTACCTTCATGTTGTTTTCTGGGAATTTCTTGATAGGGCTGCTAGAAGGATGGGGTAGACTTTCCCATTTGCCACTTAAGGGAAATCATCTCATTAGAAAAATTTTAAAGCATTGCCTCAGTATTTTTGGTTACACCGAAAATAGATCTTGTGGAGGCACCACTCTGCACTTCTTGCTTCTATTTCCCAGCAGCTATGAGGTCATCTTCTAGCTCAATTGCTAGAGTTTGAGCGGCCTACAGATTAGCCACATGCGCTTGTCTGAATTGGAAAATTATGTCAGGCGGCATGGAGCTGATAAAGAACATCTTATGGTTGTTGGCTATAGGCCTGCTAGCAACGGGGATTCTGTTAGCCAGCTTGTTAAACCTTGCAATAAAATCCCTCGTAGGAATACTAGGTTCTTTCTTTATCTGAGTGAGCTGGGTCAGAAGTGTATGCTCATCTTCTGTACTTTTATAGCGAGCTTCAAAGCGGTTCTTCATATCATTCCAACTAGTTATGCTTCACATAGGGAGATGTTGAAATTAGTCAACAGACTTTTCTATTAAAGTCTCTACAAACATTCTTACTTCC
Source organism: Thuja plicata (assembly GCA_018584345.1). Classification (NCBI taxonomy): domain Eukaryota; kingdom Viridiplantae; phylum Streptophyta; class Pinopsida; order Cupressales; family Cupressaceae; genus Thuja; species Thuja plicata. The sequence continues at coordinate 1,569,990 of MU225388.1, forward strand.
ACGTCCTCGTGCTGAGGGTTTACAATGCTACATGCGGTGAAGAAGGCTGCAATATGCTCATCAGCAGATACTTTCCCATCTCCATTGAACTTGGGAAAGTTATTTTGGGAAGCTCAAGGTAAGGCGTTACTAGATCCTAGCTGAAGAGGCCCAATGGCATTACCCCAAGGGATGACCATTGAAACAGGGAGGGTTATTGGCACAGCCTAAAATTTTATATTGGTAGGAGCAACTACTTTGTGAAGAGTGAGGGCGTTACATAGTAACGGGGTAGTATTACGAATGATAGGATGTATAGAAGAATGGCTACAAATTCGGGAGATGGGGCATGGTGGTGGCAAGAGAGAGCCAAGGATACCTAGAAAGACAAGATCCCAAACATTGGTTCTTCCTCTTCTGAGAGGGTCTTCTAACAAAGGGAACTTAGCCTTCTGCAATTCTTCAAACACAAGATCTTTATGTCCCTCTCTCCAGAAACTTCGGGTATACTTAGGATCTAGAGCTATTGAACCTGATTACTACAGCTACGCAACTCTAAATCTTCTTTCCTATGACACTCCCTCCCAATATTCAACATTGGCCTCTTCTCATTCTAGCTCAAAGTTGATTCTTCTGTATTGGTCTAGTGGGACTTTCCCTTTGTGAGGCAACACCATTTCTCCTTAAGAGTGATATGCATAATGTAGCATTAGGAATGCCAAATAGATAAGTTCTAAGTCACTTAGTAAAGCCATAGATAAACTTACTAAGAAAACTTAGGAAAATTTTGAATTCTCCCCAGTAGAGTCGCCAAAAACTGTTGGTTTACAGTTTGTCTACTTTAAATTTGATTTATATAATGACTCTTGAAAATACCCAATGTTGGCTATCATAGAACAAAAAGTAACCACAGACAGGGTCAATGGTAGGAATCTATCAATGACCCCTGAATTGAAAGGTACAGTATCCCTTATGTGAAAGATATGCAATGAATTTTGTCTTTCAGTTTTTAGGGGTATGCTCTTAACCGGAGAGCAGAAGAGGTTCAACCAAGTTGTTCAAAGCTTCAAACAGCTCAGGAAATGAATGGGGACTTACTCAATGACATGCAATCTAAAATGTATACTATTATGCAGTGCAGAATGAATGCAAACTACCATCTACCAGTAGAGATGAAGAAAGAAAGTGTAACAATGCAATTATCAGATTGCTAAGATTGTGAAACTTCGACAATACCTAGATTATCTCAATCTCACTCTCTATTAACCCTCTTCTCAAATCCTTGTGCAAGAACTAATCTATTGAAACTAAGATGTGCAATGAAATGAAAATAGAATGCTTTTGCTGAAGATAGTAAACATACAATCCACTCAATGAGAATAACAAAACCTGGTTCATTATTATTCATTCAATTTCTAGTATTAGCATCTTCATTCATCACACAACTAACTAAGATAAACAACAAAAATCACTTCAAACCCAGACTCGCACACAGTAGTCCCAGCTACAGGGGTTTGCCCAAAGTAATTTTTTCTGATCTTATTTACTTTACATAAATTTACATATATAGGTCTTCTCCAGAATGACCCGTTTCAAGAATGATTGCCTCTTTACAATATTCCAAGAGGAACATTCTAATAATAAACCTGTTCAGTTACAAAAATTGACAAAGCTGACAAAATGCCAAAAATGGCTACAATATACAAAAGTTGGGAAGACGACACAGGTCAATAGATTCTATGATGTCTTCTGTGTAACGACTTTTCCTTTGTAAGACTTCATTGCATCTGTTACCTTGCCCAAATCCTGAGCATTCGGAATGATTATATTGTCAACTTGAATCATCCAAAAATCATGCATCTCTGTCAGTTCATCCAACCTGGCAATCTGGGATTGGAGCTTCTCTGATTCCTTTTTTATCACAGCATCTATTGCGGAGAGCTCACTGATTCTTGACACTTGGAAGTTAGCCGGATCCGCAATCTCATCTATGAAAGAAAGAAACCTAGCTTTCATTCACTCTATATTCACCAACTTGTCACTTCCAGAAACTTGAGATTCCATGTGCAACACTTTCAAAAACTCAAACAGTTTATCCATCTCCTTTTATACTAACTTAACCATAGTTTTGAGTTCATTTGTTGATCAGTTTGATTTCTCAACCATGAATTCCAGAGACTAACTCCAATGAAATAATGGCTCTTGTCCGGTCTTGAGGATACCATTAGAGATTGCAACACTAGTCTTCATGTCAATCACCTTTTGCAAGGTGGCTAACTGCTCTATCAATCCAGTGGATGCATTATAGATGGTCTCCTGGTGTTTTGATGTTGTATCCTTCAATTTGTCTGCATCAAGTAGAAGGTTCCCCAAATTCTCAATGACAATGGGGCCTTGAACCTTCATTGCTTCTATCCATGCTCTACCAATTTGACCAAACTTTCTCTCTTGCTACAGCTTCAGTAGCAAGTTCTTATTCTCCTCCACATTAGGATCAAACTGAGTAGATGATGTAGTGCCAAGAGCAGATTTAATATACTCTACTAGCTCCTTATTTTTGGACTTGAGGACTTCCTTGTCTTCTCGAAGTTCTTCTAACCTGTCCTCAATCCACTCATTGGTGGTTTTCCAGATATTCGCCATCAATTCATGCACTGGCATCCCTAGGTCAACAGTTTTAATCTGCAAATATTGAGCTAAAAGTTCATGAAACTTTCCTTCTTTTTGTGGCTTTGCTATTTCCATTAGCATATGATCGATCGTGGAATCATTGGAAAGTGTCTCCAAAGACTTTTGCTTCTTTGACTTCTTTGTTGGTGGCTGTGATGAGGTTGCCTTAAGGATTAGGTCCTTTAAAGAAATGGCCTCCTTGTGTCATTTCTTCTTCTTCCCAATGGTTTCCTCCAACCATGAGTTTGTGGATAGCACCTTAATTACAGATTGGAGAGTCGTAGGATCAAACAGCTTCCAGGAAATTGGAGGAGTTTTCTTGTCTTGTGGTGGAACATGGAAGGAGGCAACCTTAGTCACTGAAAGGGCCAAAGTATTTACCGGCTGAGAGGAATCTTGACCATCCATGGGATTTGTGTCATCCAAGGTGATAATTAGACTTGGTGAAGGAGGCTTGGTCACAAGCTTCTCTTGTTATTTCTTCTTTTCCTTTTCCTTATCTTCTTCCTTCTCCTCTTCATTTCCAATGTTTGGGAGAAAACCATCTCCATAGGTCGGAGTGATGGGAACATTCTTTTCCGGGGGCTGGTCACCTCCTTGCCCAACGGATTGTGCTCCACCTGCTGAAACTGATGGCGCCATAGAAGAAGTGACTACTAAAGATGATTTCTCAGCTCCTAAATTTTTTCCTCTAGATGATCCTGTGCCAAAATTTATTTTCTATCATGCTCTGGTCCATTCTACCCATTTGTCAGTTCTCTTGGTAATGCCCCTCATGAGAAGCTCCAATGAATCAATCACTAGACCAATTGGTGGAGAGGAAGAAATGGGCAACACCTTGATCTGGTTGTAGGACGAGGGATGCATGAAGAGGTCATCATCTGCAAGATCAGATACATCAATAGAATTATTATACATTTCAATTTCATCCAAAGTTAAACGGGACCACAATTTTTCCCATGTTTGATACTCATTAAAACACTCGGCCCAGAAATCTTCAATGTCTGGGACATGTCTGTAGGCATGTCCGAGCTTCAGGTGATCTCTAAAAAAACCCATAGGATCATATTGAAGCCTAAGAACCTCATAATCAAGCAGCTTGATCTTATCCTCGAAACTCTTTACCAAATTCTGGGTATCAGCTCTGGATGCACAGGAATATGGACCAACCACCACGGGGAAGGAAATTTTGGTGATCTTCATCACAGTTAAACAAAGAGTGTTCACTTCCAATATCTACTGGCAAAGCTCTACCAGGACCACCTTATCTTAAGGATACGAGGGCAATCTCTTTAGAAATCCGAAGAAGGCTCCTATCCGAAGATAAGAGAAACTTGGGAATTGGATGAAAGAGCATCCATACTGACTGTTTGTCGAGATGGCCTCTGGCAAGAATCTTCTCTCTGGGCAACCTTGAAGTTCCCAATAGATTCTCATTATGAATGCATCATTCAGAGCAGTATATTCCTCAAAGCTCGGATGCAATTGCAGATTTAGGTAGAACTCATATTTTTTAGTGTTGTTGTCAAAGTTCTGGATTGCTAGTAAGCTGGGCCATAGGTTCTTAGTCGCTAGAGCATAGATTAAGTAAGAAGACATGTAAAATTGTTTGAATCCTTGACAAGAATTCATCCAGGAAGCTAGCTTCTCACACAGGATTTATGCCCAATCAATGAACATATTTTCTACACAGACAGCTTGAACAAGAAAGAAATTATGTTCAACGAGATCCAAGATCTCGGGTTTTCTGTCCAATCTGGTCAATAGGGCCAGAATGTAAAAAATTTCCCTCTTTAGGGTTATTTTAAAAAGATTCTTCAGCATCTTAATTTTCTTTGATTGAGGGGTCTGGAACTAGGTCTTCTGCATGTATTCCCTCCTTAGAGTCTTATTTTCATTGAACATAGACGTAGAAGAACCGAAGTCAATATCGCAATACATGTCTTTTGGCCGGAATGCCGAAAGTGGATTGGATTAGGGCTTTATCAATCGTTAGCAAAATAGATTGATCTGGGAACAAGATTTTCTTTGTCACTGGGTCATATTTCTCTATACATTCTCTGACGAGCTCAGGAGCTTGAACTACCATTGGGAACCCCGTAGCTTCTACCAGACCACTGTCCTTAAGATTTTGTGTAATAGGGTGAACTGGATGAGAATTCAATCTTCTGTGCAAATCTCCGAGATCAAATAATCTTACAGATGTGTCATAGACTTCTTTCAATTCACTTTCAATACCAATTAATCTGTCATAGCTAGAATCTTTAACAGTCATTTACTGAAAAACTGAGAACATGAGTGAAGACAAATGGCTTGTTAATCAAAAACAGTGAGCAGCAATCGAAGGTGAATGCTTAAGAAATATCCACTAAGATCTGAACATTGGCACCACATGAATGACATTAAGGTGACCTTAGGTGACCTAACAGACATAATGACAGGATTAGCATTTAATTTTTTATTATCAACGGCTATTTGAAATTCCTGTTTTGGAGAAAATAACGGCCTCAAAATCCTCAAACCTACACTTAACTTTATGTTCATTTTCCGCTAGCTGAAACAAATATTTAGTCTTGCGGAAAAAGAAAACACTTTCCTTTCAATGCCAAAATGAATGAACATTGGACCATTTTACTTTGTGTGGAAAAGGAATATAAGAGGATACTTTTCCCATAAGCCTGTTTCCTTTATTTCAGAAAAGTATCCCGACGGCTTCACCTTTTATCCTTTGCGCATCTAGACAACTTCTTTTTCGTCGGGGGAACTTAACTTCTTATTTGCTCTTTTCACTTGCATCAGGGTTGCACCTCTGAGACCAACTTCTTCAGAAACTACATGATCACTGCCACTACTCTGCAACTTGATATCTCTGAGAGTTAAATGACTCTTTTTACAAATAAAAGCTTTATCAATCACTTATATAAACACATGTTTATCTTTTAGAAAAACATATTGAGCATTACAGAGCTACTTCTCATTCGGAAGACACTATGACACCGCATTCTCGACATACCTAAATCACCTAAACACCAAATGAAGCAGAAAGATTGAAGACCCACTAGGATCAAATAAGCAAGGCAAATAATTTATCTGATAAGCATATTAGGGGAGGGTTTCAAGATGAATGAGAAGTAGGTCACCAAAGAACAATTTTACCCCTTGGGGCCTAAAGACCTTTAGACTAAAATTTGGCAACAGGTTCTAACCCATAACTAACTTGGGGCAAGTTTCATTATTTTTCCCAAATGGTGTCGTGCGACATTGAAAAGTTGCAAAAGTTGCTTTAGAAACTTTTACAAGTTAGCTTCTTCCAATTCATTGACCCAAACTATTGGTGCAGAATGACATATAGAGCCTCCTAAAACATATCTAACACAAAAATAACACATTTTGCATGGGGTGCTCACATTTGGTCTATGTTCTCATTGAGCAATTTCATGACAAAATTACAAACACAACAAAACCTCACAAACTCCATCCTATTTCCAACCTCCTAATGGAATCCTAATAGCCCTTATTCACACCATGACCCATAGAGGATCTTGAAAACCAAAACTTGAGTGTTGAAAACACTTAAAATCCCTAGGTGCTCCTGCACCATTCTCCCCTTGTAGAAAAAGATCTCAAGTCACATCAGGTGACAAGAGTGAAAGATCAATTCCTAACTTCTGGAAATCACTTTCAGGAACCCAAGTGGATTTAGCATGAGACATGTCTTTCCACTTAATCAGGTGCTCCATGTATATTTCATTTCTAGTCTTCTTAGCTATTCTAGAGCCCAAAATCTTCACTACTACTAGGTTGGATCTAAAAGGAAACTATTGTAATTCAGGAGCTATCTATGAAGAATGGGAAATTCCCTTGTTAGCATATGGACTAGGAACCTTATAAGAAATGATATCTTCCACATTGAAGACAGGGGACAGAGCTATGTTTGCAGGCAGGTCAAGCTTATATGCATTACTACCATATTTCTTAAAAAAATTATATGGCCCTAGTCTTCTCATTTGTAATATTATTGGGACCCTTTGGGTAGTATATCCTTGGTAAGATGAGTCATCATGAAGTCACCTACCTAAAATTGAACATCTTTCTTCTTCAAGTCAACTTTATCCTTGATCTTTTGAGTATTCTCTATCAAGGTTTGTTTCACTTGGTCTTGAACCTTCTTCATGGATTGGGAAAATTCCTCAGCATAACCACTCCTCTTCTCATATCCTACAATATCTCTAAGCTCCAATACACCCCTAGGATGTAGGCCATAAAAAATTTCAAATGGAGATATGGTTGTTGTCCTACTCATTGTATCATTGTATACAAACTCTGCTTGGTGTATGACCTAATCCCAACTATGTCTATACTAGTTTTTAAAGCATCTCAGGAGATTCCCCAAGGTCATGTTAACAAATTTTGTTTGCCCATCACTTTTGTGATGGTATGGAGACCCAAATTCCAAATTAGTACCCAATCTTCGCCACAATGTTTTCCAAAAATGCCCAATGAATTTGGGATCTCTGTCAGACACAATACTAACTGTTGAGCCATGGATTCTAATTACTTCCTTAAGGAAAAAATTGGCTATCTAACATGAATCATAAGTCACCTTACAAGGAATGAAATGAATTATTTTACTAAACCTATCTACAACAACAAACACATTGTCAAACCCATTCTTTGTCCTTGGCAACCCAACAATGAAATCCATGCTAATACACTCTCATGGCCTATTGGTATTGGGAAAATGATGATATAGACCATCATTTGGAGATGTTCCTTTGGATTTCTAACAGATGGAGCAAGTTTCTACATACCTCATGATATCTCTTTGTCTCGTAGGCTAGTAATACAACCTTTGTACTAAATCCAATATTTTATTCAATCCAAAATGGCCCCCTAGGCTACCATTATGCTTCTCGTGTATTACATTTTCTCTCATGGACCCCCTAGGTACACACAACTGCCCACCTTTGAACAATAGTCCCTCTTGTAAGGTATCATCTACATAGTCACTATGGAAATGATTTTCAAACTCTTCACGCACCTTGTAAGCTACAAAGAAGTCTTCATCTCCTTTGTAGATTTCCTTGAAACTATCAAACCCTATGTTCTTTAATTGAATTTCATGTACAGTCAGTGCCCTCCTGCTTAAAGAATCTACAACCTTTTTATTTTGACATTTTTATGTTTAATGATAAAGGTGTATGATTGCAGGTATTCCACCCATTTAATGTGCCTATGGTTTAGTTTTTCTTGTGAGTTTAGAAAACTCAATGCCTGGTTATCAATGAAAACTAAAAACTCCTTGGGCAATAGGTAGTGCCTCTATTTTATTAGTGCTTAGACAAGGGCATAAAGTTCCAAATCACAAGATGAATATTTTCTTTTTTCTTCATTGAGCTTCTCACTTAAAAAATTCCACAGGCATGCCCTCCTGACTTAACACTGCTCCCACTACAACATTGCTTGCATCACATTCAACAGTTAAGAGCTTGTCAAAGCTAGGTAACGCCAATATAGGTTGTGTGTCCAATTTTTCCTTCAACAATTCAACCCCTACATATTTTTCTTTTGTCCACTAAAACTTTGTCTTTGCACCACCTTTTATGGTATCTAGGATGGGTGCATAGATCCCACTGAAGTTCCAAATGAATTTTCTATAAAACTGAGCTATTCCATAGAAACTCCTCACTTCACTTGCTGACTTGGGAGTAGGCCAATTCAGTATTTCTTTCACCTTTGACACATCCATCTTTAAATCACCTTTGGATATAACAAAGTGAAGGTACACAAGATCCTACTTCATAAACTCATATTTCTCCATATTGATAGTTAGTTGTTCATCATGTAACTTCCTTAATACAATTTCTAAATGTTTAATATGATCATCTTTAGTTTTACCAAAAATTAAAATGTCATCTAGATAAACAACTACAAATTTTCCGATATAGTCTTTGAGGACCTCATTCATGAGCCTCATGAATGTACTAGGAGCATTGGTGAGTCCAAATGGCATGACAAGCCATTCATAAAGGCCTTCTATGGTTTTGAATATTTTCTTCCACTCATCTCCCTCCTTGATTTGAATTTGATGATAGCCACTTTTAAGGTCTATCTTGGTGAAGTATTGTGCACCTTCCAAACAATCTATAAGGTCTTCAATTCTTGGAATGGGAAACCAATACCTAATTGTAATTGTATTAATGGATATTGAGTCTATACATAATCTCTATGACCCTCATTTCTTGGGTGCCAACACTATTGGAACTGCACATGGGCTAATGCTTTTCTTGATCCATCTATTATCAAGAAGCCCTTGAACTTGTTTGGCCACTTCTTTATTCTGCTCTTGTATCATCTTGTAATAAGCTTCATTAGGTAAGGAAGCCCCTAGAATGAAATATATTTGATCACTTATTTATCTCTATGGTGGCCAAGTAGCAGGGATTCCATCACTTATAATGTCCTTATATTGGTCTTACAAGGTTTGTACCTCTGTAGGAATGTTTACCTTCTTATCTTTCTTCTCCTCTTTTGGTTTCACAACCAATGCAAATCCAACTCCTTCTCCTTCCTTGAGAGTGTCCAAAACCTCTTTTTCACCAACTAATAACACATTAGGGCCACTAGACTTATGCTCTTCTCTATCTCCTATAGACTGTATCTTATAAGTGACTCCGTCTTTTTGGAAGGAGTATGAGTTATTTTCTCCATGATGGACTGTCTTTATATCATATTTCCATACCTAATAGCAGATGGAAAGCATCCATTGGAAAGATATCATATAATATTTTGTCTTTGTATCCTCCTATGGTGAACTCCACCCAATTTTGTTCATTCACTAAAACATGTTACCCTTTATTGAGCCAAGTAAACCTATAACGATTACTATGAGGGATTCTTTGCATGTAGTTTTAACTTGCTTACTACCTCTTATGATACTATGTTATTTGTAGACCCTAAATCCACAACAAACTTGCACACTTTGCCCATAATCTTGTAATTTATCCTAAACAAGGATCTCCTTTGACTTGGCTCCTCCTTCACAGGTTCTTTTATGAAAAATATTCTGATCATGAGGTTCTCTCCAACCTCTGAGTCTAAACTCACCTCTGGTGAATTCACACTTGCAGTGTCATCTTGCACATAATTTATTCTCCTATCCCCTTGGGATGAAGAAGGCTTCTCAGTATATTTATAGGCAGGGTGCCCAATTTTGTGGCAATTGTAAAATTTCATTATGGACAAGTAGGATCCTCTCCCTAATCCTCCAGACCTACCTCTAATCTTGTTACTAGATCCCCTTCCTCTATAGTTGCCTCTCCTATTGGAATCCCCACTTTACTTTGCCAACTTGGATTCCCCTTGGGATCTTTTTTCTGCACTTATTTCACCAAAAATTCCTCTATAGCCTCTACTATCTCTTCCTCTACCTCTACCCTTATTACCTTTGCTCATAGTTCTTTTTTATTTTCTCTTCTTCCTTGAGTGCCTACTGATAGCACCTATAGATTGTATTAGGACTCAAAAAGCTGATCTCCTCTTGGATGCTTCACTTTAACCCATTCAAGTATCTTGCAACCTTGATAATTTCATTCTCTATCACATTGGACTTGAGACACAACTTTTGTAATTCTTCTGTGTAGGTACTCACATCTAGTTCTTTTTGTCTCAAATTTTGCCTCTTCCTATGGAGTTAAATTTCATAATCATTGTGAATGTATGTTTCTTTGATCTTGGAAATCATGCCCTTCCAACTGGAGATATGATTATTACCCTCCTTTTGTCTCTCAACTTGGACAAGCTTCCACCATGTTAAAGTAGCCCCCCTCAATCTTTATTTGGCCACTTTAACCTTTTGTGCTTCAATTACACCTTCACATTTGAAATATTTCTCTAGAGCTTCAATCCATTCCATCTCTAGGTCAGGTTCCATTTTTCCACTAAAGAGTGATATCCCTTCCAATGTCTTGCCTCACATGGCTTTAAGAGCTCTTAGAAAAGGTTCTTCTTTCGCAGTGACTGAGAGAGGGGGTGAATCAGGAACCAATAAAACTTAATCTTTTAATCCACAATTAGATTAACTTATTTGTTTGCATGCATATAACTTGAAAGTAAAGAATCATACAGAACACATAACACAATATCTGGTTACCCATAAACCTTCCAAAAGAAAGTAAAACTGGGGTGGGGATGATACCCACAAGATTTAGTACTGCAGTATAAATTTAGCCTGTTAGAGCTTACAATGACCACTTCTGATGGTCTGCCCTGTTAGGATCATAGAAAAGACTATCAAGTCCACCTTGTTAAAGGATTTTGTACAATACAATAAGTAATGAAACTATTTTAATAGATTTAAAGAAAGGACTATTAGGTCCACCTTCTTAAAGTATTTTTTTTATCCACCTATGAGAATGAACCAGTTGTTGATCTACTCTGTGCAACTGTGATTTTTGAATAAGATCCTTTGAATATAACTGATCACCTGAATGTGATAGATGAGACTCTATTATCCTGAATACTTCTATACTTAAATCAAACTACCATTTTCATGCCTTATAATCATATTCCTTATCTCTTCATATTCTACATACTAGATAAAACAAACTATCTTTCATATATATCTCTATCCAACAAATAACTTTGTAAGTCAACTTGCAATAAACAAAATTATATTTAACAATATATGCAAAGTCGATTTCAAACTATCACTCAGGTCCAAAAGACTACTCGTGTGATAAAATATCACTTGGGTGATGCTAAATACTCGGGTGATGCTGAACACTCGGGTGATGCTAAACACTCGGGTGATGCTGAACACTCAGGCAACATTGTATACTCGGGCAACACTGAGTACTCAGGAAACACTAAATGACTAAGTGTTTTGACACTAATTGACAATATGTCTTGCCATAAGGTCTACAATCTCCCTCTTTGGCATTAGTGACAAAAACACTTATCATTAAATTCTGTATCTGATATGTCAAAACTCCCCCTTACTATTTGCTCGGGTTTTGACACTGCCTCTGCTGCTCGGGTCCAACTGACTCTGTTTTTGTATTTTTCAAAATTATTTTTGTAAAATATATCTTCTTCACTATTCACTATACATGTGTTTCCTTGATGATATTTATAATGACATTTCCCCCTTTATACAATGATATTTTCCCCCTTGTTTTTGACAAAAATGCCAAAAAGTGATATCTACAATGTTATCACCAAGTAGGATAGGAAATCACTATGTACCTTAAAAATTTGAGGTAGAGTCTTGTCCCAAATGTCCTATAGCACCTTCAAGATGTGCAATTCAACTTGTAGTTCTGCAGATAACTTTATCATTAGCTCGGCAACTGAGAAGTTGTTTTCATGAATGAGTGTCTTAGCATGTGTTATGTGTTACTGCATTCCATCCATGTGTGGTAGAAGTTGGCTCTAGATTGATGTAAGATATTCTTTGGTCCTTGCTTCTTCTCTCAACACTTCAGTTTGTAGATTAGTAAGATACTTAATTTTGATGAAGTGAGCAGAACTGGTGCTCCGGTCAAGTGTTAACTGCCTTGCAGTTTCCTTCATGTCTGCATTGATCTTTGCTAACTTGTTCTTGATTTTCATAATAAAGTTAGAGGACTCACTCAACTTTACAAATAGTGCTACCACTTTTTTGACAGTGGTTTCTAGAGTGCTGATGATCTTTGTAAGTTGCACCTGGTCAATTGCAATCTTCTTTGCAATGTTCTCTAGAACCTTGTTCTCAAATTTCTTCTCTGCCTTCTCAAGTAACTTCTGCTAACCATTCATATTTTTGTTGAACTTATGGACAATGTCAACAGTTTGGTCCATTATTGAGTCACTTTCATTGACTTCAATCTGCAATGCATCTATAAATATGCCTTTGACATCTTCAAGTACTTTGTTCCTTTGTCTTTCCTTTCGGATCTTTTTCTTTGTGGCTCTTTTCTTCCACAGCTCTCCCAAAATATCCATTTTCTCTATAGATGGGTTGGATAGATGCCAATTAGGAATCTCAATTTCTTTTTCTAGATCTATCTCATCAATAATTATTGTCTTTGTCTTAGGACTCAGTGAAGGAACTATTTCCTTACCTTTACCTACCTCATCCTTTGCTTTAGTATTCAATCCAATTAGGTCATTGTCCTTTACAGTACCAATTATTGGATCAATATTTACTGATGAATCAATATTAGTAGTAGAAATATCTACCTTATCTTTCTGTGACTTGGGTGTGCATGTCTTGGTAGTAAGAGGAGCCTGTTGCTCGGTCTTAATCTGTTCAGATGTAGATTTTGCAACCTTATCTATGCTCGGAGGTACTATATTGTGTATAGGAGATTGGGGTAATGATTTCATTACCTCTACTTCAATCTTCTCTGCATTGGACTCTTCAATAGTCTGTACCTCGGGTAGTGTGTCATCATTTTCTTGTGCTGGAGGGTCTTTACTCGGTACTTCTTCCTTCTCATTGCCTTCTGTTATCTCAAATATTGATTTCCATACTAATGTTGCATGCTAAGCGACATCTTCTATGTTCTTATTCAATATTTGGAATGCCCTAAATATGGGGGTGTGATTATTATCATATTTTCTCAAGGCCTCTTTTATTTCTTTGCCTTTTATTGCAGGCATGACCTACTTCAATGTCTCTTCCCTTATATCTTTTTCAATTTGCACTGCATTCTTTCAGGGAATAGATACTGCCTTAAATAAGTCTTCATTCATATAACTCTTCAATTCGGAAGGGTCATATTTCCACTTCGCCATCTTCTCCACCACTGCTTTCTCAATCTTCTTCTTTTCTTCTTCCAACCTAGAAGCATAGTTCAGTGACTTCAGAGAACTCATGGCTCTTCTTTCTTTAAGGTCTTTAATCTTCTGATCAAGTGTGGGCATTGGTTTGGTGAATACAATAGTGTCTTCTTCTCCATCATCATCCTCTTCATTTAGTATAAGTTTTCTCCTTGATCTCCTCAAGGTGAAAACAAGAGTAGTGCCTTTTTCCTTTTTTTGTCTAGGTGTTGTCTTCCTCTTCTTCTGTGGAGGATCAATATCAATTTCTTCCTTTTTCAGATTCAAAATTTTCTATCTCAACTGTATCCTCTATTTTAACTATGTCTTATTTTCTCTCAGAGATGGTAGGAGAGTCGGAGGTCTTGCCATACTTCTTCTTGAATGTAAAAAGTCTCTTTCTTCCTCTTTTCAATATCTTAGGAATCTCAATCTCCAAAGATATCATGCTCTTTTCTTCCTCATATGTTCCAAAGTAAGGTGCCTTTGGATTGATAGGTTCATTCACAAGAGCCTCTATGATATATTTTGTGTCATCATTGTTAACTTTATATGGTAGGGGTTTTACCCATGCAACCCTAGGATTTACTGCTTGTATATAAACCTTATCACAATCAACTAGAAAACATATTTCATCTTTGTACTTCTCAACTAGTTGATTGGGAATTATATATCTACTCTGCATCTTTTGCTTGAAACTCTCAAAGTATCCATCCATAATGTTATCAAAATTATCTCCTAACTCAGCTATGAAATCATTAATTTGATGGATAATTGGCCTATCCTTCTTCCATGATATTGTTCCTTTGGAGGGAAAGAAATTCTCAACATAAAAGAGTATGCAGATTAGAAGAGAACCAAACTTACATGAATTGGTTTTGGATGCTCGGATGCTCTCCATATTCTTCCTAAACTGAGTGAGTTGCAATTCTTCTAGGTCGAATACTAGATTCTTCTTTACTACTCTATAAGCTAGGTTAATAGCTTCGCATGAAACATTGTTGGGTTTGCTCGAGCTGTATATCTTGTGAGCTATCACATGAATGCCAAATTTTATCTCCATATCAGTTACTCTGTTGAGTCTCATGCCTCTGTCATCCCACTCGGCAAGAGTTAACTCAGCTAGTTCATCCCTAGTTAGGTTTTTGGTATCTTTTGGCTTGTCTAGCATAGGGAACCCAGTAACACGGTGAATTATCTACTTAGTGATCTTCACAGGATGATCCAACCATAGTTGCATGTCACGGATACGACTAAGAACATATCTCATCCACTTTGTCTAGAAGTCCCTTGGCATGTGCATGATGTGCGTCAAACCCTTGGTTTTGAGGTGTTTATGCTTGAGCTTCATATTCCCGTCGATATATAATTTATCATATGCTTGATTCATCTCACTGGTTGCAAGCTCCTGTATGTTGCAGTGATAGAAGCTACAAATGTTGTTAACCAGTAATACTCTTGGACGAATTAGGGAATGAGCTCCCATCAGGTCTATCTCCTCTGCAACTACTAGATGAAGCTTGAACACCAGAGGATCACAAATTGCATTCCTTACTAGCATCTCAGAACCTTTCTTAACCTTGCTGCTGGAAGTGGATGCCATATTTCTCAGACGAAATGATCAAACTCTACTTGCAATCATGAATTCACAGTGAATTGCTAAGGGCTCTAAATTGACTTGTAAATTGAAAGCTTTGTAAGCAATAACTTTTATAATCCTTCATTTATAAGATATTTTCAACCATTAGAGTATTCATTAAATGCTCTATAGATAGTAGTTGGCATGACTCGAGTGTTTCTCCAAGATTCACTCGGAAGCTCGGGTGAGACTAGATTTCCAATTGTCAATACATCCCGACTCAGCTCGGGTGAGCTAGAGTGGCTTGAGTGTAACTAACATTCTAACTCGGGTTGAACTATAGTATGTCCTTATGCATCAATATGCAAATATGGATTGTATTTCTCATCTAGAACTTATGTAAGATGGATTGTATTGCACAGTTCTGGTCATCTCCTTACTTTCCTATTCTGTAATGATAGATCCACCCATCTCACTGTTTAGGGTGTCATTAGATCCTTCATTACTTTGATCTGAATTATTTGAGGATTTCCTTACCCATTCCTTGCTCATCTGAGTTCTATTTTACAGACATTGGCTTTTCCATTCTCAAAACCAATATCAACTTTTTCTCTATTCATATAGTTCTTGCTTAGATGACCGAGTTGCTTGCACACATAACATCTCTTAGTAGGATCTCTTTTTCTGAAGTGAGTCTTCATACAATTTGCACCAATGTGTCCATATTCACCACAGTGACAACATCTGTACCAAGTGTTGTAATCCCAAGCAAAAATTGCCTTCGCTAATTGTTCAGCAGGGTTCCATTTCTTAGTTTTGCACTCGAAAGATTTATGACCTTGTTTGTTGCATTTGTAGAATTTCCCTTCAAACTTAGGTTTATCTTTGCATTCACTTTCTCTATGTCCATTTTTATTGCAACTGTAGCATTTACCATTAAATTTTGAATTTCCATTGCTCCAACATTTATTTGATGTATGCCCTGTCTTACCATAATGATTGCACATAGGTTTGTTGTTCCTTTGAGCTCCTTGTTGTGAGGATTCACCTTGTTCAATATAACCTAATCTATTCTATCCATGATATCTGAGTTTTTTTGCTTGATCCATGCTAGTTTGTGAATTCATCATAATTTCATTTGTTTGTTTTTCAGTATTGAGATCATTCTGCAGTCTTTCATTTTTTGTCCTTAGATTGACAACTTCTTGTGTTGCATTGTTGATTTGACTTACCAAATCAGTTTGCTGAAGTGACAAGTGTTGGATTTCATTTTTGTTTTATCCTAATCTTATACTCAGTAGTCTTTTATCTTATTGTGCTATGTTTCTGTCATCTTCTACTTTGTTCTTTAGTTCCATGACTTCACACATTCTAATTGAGTGAACTTCCTGTTCTCTTTTCAACTTTCTGACTTCTTCATGTAAAGTGAGATTATTTGCAAGAAATTCTTCAATGGTTGCATCAACTTCTTTTGAGCTTTTGTATTTGCAAAATTCTTCAATTATTTCTTCTATATAGTTCTTGTCATTCATCTGCACTGATAATTATTTTCTTCTCTTTAGAGAAAGAGAGAGCTGCTCCTTAAGTTTTATGATCTGATCCATGGCCACTTTAAGATCTATCTTTTCATTCTCAATCGATTTCTACAGTCTATATATTTCCATTTCCACTAATCTTTTCTCAAGTTGTTAAACTTTTGATAAGAGAACCACCGCTCTGATACCACTTGTTGGAATTATATGATGTGCCCAGTGACTGAGAGGGGAATGAATTAGGAACCAATAAAACTTAATCTTTTAATCCACAATTAGATTAACTTATTTGTTTGCATGCATATAACTTGAAAGTAGAGAATCATACATAACACATAACACAATATTTGGTTACCCAGAAACCTTCCAAAAGAAAGTAAAACTGGGGTGGGGATGATACCCACAAGATTTAGTACTGCAGTATAAATTTAGCATGTTAGAGCTTACAATGACCACTTCTGATTGTCTGCCCTATTAGGAGCATAGAAAGGACTGTTAAGTCCACCTTGTTAAAGGATTTTGTACAATACAATAAGAAATGCAACTTTGTTAAGAGATTTAAAGAAAGGACTGTTAGGTCCACCTTGTTAAAGTATTTTGCTGATCCACCTGTGAGAATGAACCAGTTGATGATCTTCTCTGTGCAACTGTGATTGCTGAATAAGATCCTTTGAATATAACTGATCACCTGAATGTGATAGATGAGACTTTGTTGTCCTGAATACTTCTATACTTAAATCAAACTGTCATTCGCATGCCTTATAATCATATTCCTTATCTCTTCGTATTCTACATATTGGATAAAAAAATATATCTTTCATATATATATTTATCCGTCAAATAACTTTGTAAGTCAGCTTGCAATAAACAAAATTATATTTAACAATATATGCAAAGTTGGCTTCAGACTGTCACTTGGGTCCAAAAGACTACTCGAGTGATAAATTGTCACTCGGGCGATGCTGAATACTTGGGTGATGTTGAACACTCGGGTGATGCTAAACACTCAGGCAAAACTATATACTCGGGTAACACTGAGTACTCGGGCAACACTGAGTACTCAGGCAACACTGAATGACTAAGTGTTTTGATACTAATTGACAATATGTCTTTACATAAGGTCTACAATTATTACCCTCCTTTTGTCTCTCAACTTGGACAAACTTCCACCATGTTAAAGTAGCCCCCCTCAATCTTTATTTGCCCACCTTAACCTTTTGTGCTTTAGTTACACCTTCACATTTGAAATAATTCTCTAGAGCTTCAATCCATTCCATCACTAGGTCAGGTTCCATTTTTCCACTAAAGACTGATATCCCCTCCAATGCCTTGCCTCTCATGGCTTTAAGAGCTCTTAGAAAAGGTTCTTCTTGCAGAACAGGATCAGGTTTAGGTACTTCATCTTCCAGTGCTATAGCTTTGTCCTTTTCACCTTTCTCATCTATCTTTTCACTGACTTCCACAGTCTTTACTTCTACCTCACCCAACTTGAGTTCATGTTGCTCCAATCTCTCTTTAAGAAACATGTTCTCTTCTTATTGGCCATCAACCGTCTTGGCCAACTCTATATTTTTCACCATCCTGGATTCTCCAACTGATTCAATATCAGACATACAACTCACACTAGCCCAAATCTTCTCTAATACCACTTTAATAGAGAGGCTCTTCAATGAGCTACTCTTTTCTCTTCTATAGTCCCTTTTAGGAACACCTAGTGTTCCGTTTAACCACAACCCTACTACCTTAGGAGGATTCAACTCTCTTTTCCCTCCTACCCTCCTAGAGCTTGTCTATCAATTCAATGTGCTCACTCTTCTTGCTTGAGCTCACATGGTAAGCTCCTCTACTAACTTCCTAGCCCTTTCCCATTCATCTTGCAGGATCCTGGGGCTTCCAGAATCATCCATTTAGATCCCAATCATTCCATTTTGTATGGTCTTCAATCCATCATCATATCGATTTCAAGTTTCCTTGTTTTTAGGCCTACTAGGCTTGTAGGTTTTAATTAACCCTAATTACAAGGTTTTAGGACTCTAACTCAAAAATATTACAAACAACCTACTAAAATCTTCACCTTTTTGGATACCCTTTTGGGAGATCTCAAGGATTTTGTAATTTTTAATTCTCCAACTCTCCATACAGAGCCAAACCCCAATATGGGTGATTTATAAGCAAATAAGCGTGAATTCAGTCCTTCAAATGGAAATCCACTCAAATGGATTCATCTTCTCTTTTTCCCTTCACCAAGGCTCTGTCTGACCTTTATACACACCCCCATGTCATTATATTTGACAATCCAATTAGCTCCTACAAATTCCTAATCTATGCTACTCTTTCTTCCTAGCCAGGCTATGACAGAGCTCGCCTAGGGAAGGAGTTTAAAAATAGAAAAAATCTTCTTCAGGACTCTAACAAAAAGGAAAATGTTGTACACAGACTGTAATTTCATAACTCCAAGGACCATGAACTTCCCAGTGAGTGGTTTCAAAGTAGAGTCATTTTATTAGACCCAACTTTGTCCAGTCTAGTGAACAGGTACCAAAGACAGGAATTTATTTTACACACACAAAACTTAACAAGAATCAAAACCAAATTAAAAAAATAAAGGTAATATTCTACACTAACTAACTAAAATGAAATATTTTCAGATTCAATCCATTTAGCATGAGTTTCACTAGTTGCAACCAGTACACAGTATAAAAACCAAAAAATTGTCACACATTTACTATTGAAAATCATGCTAGAAAGTTACCAACCCATTTATAATGATAAGGAAGACCTTAAATATTTCCTCCCATCATGTTTCACCCATTGGTGTTGACCCATAACTGACTTAGGTAAAGTTTCATTATTTTGCCCAAATGTTGTCATGCAACATTGAAAAGTTGCAAAAGTTGCTCTAGAAACTTTTACAACTTAGCTTCTTCCAATTCATTGACCCAAAATATGAGTTTATAATGATGTATATAGCCTCCTAAAATATATCTAACACAAAAAAAACACATTCTAACCCCTCTGAACTCATTTTGCATGGAGTGCTCACATTTTGTCTATGTGCTCATTGAGAAATTTCAAGAAAAAATTACAAACACAACAAAACCTCACAAACTCCATCATATTTCCAACCTCCTAATGGACTCCTAATAGCCCTTATTCACACCATGACCCATAGAGGATCTTGAAAACCAAAACTTGAGGGTTGAAAACACTTAACCCCTAGGTGCTACCGCACCATACAACATAAAAAATGAGGAAATTTTCTGGGATGCAAAATGATATTATTTAAAATCTTAGGAAAGGTTTGAAATCTCTAGGGAAGTGATCTTGATCTAAATATAAGGCCATTACAAGGAGAGTATTGTTGACATCCATTGTAGGTAGCACTATGCTCTGAAATAGACAAATCTCTTTAGTTTCATCTGAGATTGGTTTTAGTAGGAAAATAATATCACAATATGTTAAGATGATAATGTTTTTGGATGATAGTACCTTGGAAGGCAATTGGGAAATTATGTGTAGAGCTTCTCGTTCTGATAGGATTGAAGAGGGAATCAAGAATTTGATCACATCATTTTATAATTATAATACCTGTCCTTCATCAAACAGTATAGACGTTATCAAATATAGGATTAAAGATAATGAATATGAACATCATAAAAGCATTGGTTGGACACAACACAACATGAAATGCATGTGTCGTTTTGTAGTTAAAATCCTAATATAAAGATTGGGAAAATATTGTTTGAAAGATTGAAGCCGTATTATGTAAGGACAAACAAATTGTTTGAAACTTATTGTTTTGTTTATCATATTGAATTTGATCTCCATTATGAGGTCTTTTGAAAGTTTGTAGAAGAAACTTATGGTTTTAAAAATGCTCCTCCTAGGAGACAAAGTGAGTTCATCTCATCCATTTTATGTTGCAAAAAAGATTATGTAACTGGTAAAATAAATTGCATAAAAGGAATATGTGAAACATGTGGTGATTTGGGTATTTTCCCTTTGAAAAATGAAGACATTGATGTGACAAAGATGGTAAATTGCAAGAGTTACAAATACATAAAGAATGAAACAAAATTTGGGAAAGAATCCAAAATGTTAAAAGATGTTGAAGAGGAGATAACTATTGGATCATTTATGGAGAATTTTTGAAAATTGATTCAACCCTACGTACATCACACTTTTTTTGCAAAGTGGAAAGCACAAAAATTCCAAAAAATGAGAGAATTTTCCACTTGGAACTATTCTATCGGTTGTTGATTTTAGAGAAAACTATTCTTTTGTTCATCAAAAGGCTATTCAATCATAATACTATTTTTCAGAGCATATTACTATTATAGTACAAGTGTGTTATCGAGATGTACAGTTAGATTTGGGTGGTGTTTAGATTATATTTGAAGCACAGGTCATCAAGAAAGAATATCACTTTTATATAATTGATTATAAAGAGCATGACATTCATTATGTAGAACACTGCTCCAAGAAGTTTTTTGCAAATTTGAATGAAAGGGGCATACAAATTGATAAATAATTATTTGGTTAGATGGATGTGCAGAACAATTCAAATCATCCAGACCATTTTATGCACTATGTAGATATCATCGTAATGAAAACATACCACATGTTTGGAGTTTCTTTGAGAGTGAACATGGAAATGGTCAACATGATGGTGCAGGAGCTTGCATCAAACATGCTCTACAAAAGTATCAAATGAATTATCAGGGAGTTCATATAAAAGATGCACATGATGTTGTTGAATGGTGTAAGACACATTTCTCACCAAATGAGGTTGGCACATCATCAAGAATGAGTCAAGCGGTACCACATAGATTATTTTGGGAGATATAGGTATGGATGTGTCTAAATTATACATGTGATATATATATATATATATATATATATATATATATATATATATATTCTTGTTTAAATTTTACATCATTTATTCAAATTTTAAAAGTGAAATTCATAATTTGTCCCCTTTGTGTGTGTGTGTGTGTGTGTGTGTTCAGGTGTGGATAAAAAAACTATGTGTGGTTGCAAGAGGATAGAGAAGACACAATCTTTGCATTCATTATGAGTACAATTTGTATCAATTGGACGTTGAACACGAGGGATTACTCATTTTTATTTTGTCACTACATTGTTGAGAATTAAGAGGAATGCATCAATTAGGAACGTAGATATGTAGGTGCATGAAATTTTGTGCTACTTGTTACTGATATAGTTGATCACTAGTACATTTCACCTTAAATTTCGACCTAACATTTCGACCATATCATAAAAAAGTTTAGGTTGGTCGCATTACAAAGGAAAACTTTTGTTTTTTTTACTTTTATGCCCGTGTTGGTCGCAATTTCGACCAACACATCCCGTGTTGG
>MU225388.1:1603807-1628610 GCA_018584345.1 Thuja plicata
CTTTGGCAATTGCATTATGTGTAAATATGTCCTTTTGTCTGTTGGTAGCATCATCCTTTGCAAGGTCTTTCAAAGATGGAATTACAACCTCTTGTGTGGCAATTTCAAAGATCTCAAATCCAATGCATTGTAGATGTGCTATCATTTTTTTTTTCTAATCCAAATAATTCTCTCCATCAAACTTAGGGCTTTCTTTTCTGAAGTAAGACATCTGATCTACCTTAAGCTATTAGGCTTCTTCTCCAAGGCACTTGTCTCTAATACCAATTGTTAGAATAGTCCCAAAGGATAACTCAGAGGGGGGTGAATCAGTTATCAATTACTTAAGTCCTTTTGTTTACTTCTTTTACTTTAGTATACAACAAATCAGATAACATAGTACTCAACACACAATTTGATTATGGGGAAACCAAATGGTAAAAACCCTGGTGGAAATTAGCACCTACAATAAACTATACTTGTTTTTTCGTAATCCTTGTTAGAAGATATTTCAACCCTGTTAGGAGTTGTACAATACAATGCAATAAGTATAGTGACCTGGTTAAGGGTCAGACCCTGTTAGGAGTCTTTTACAAATAACCCTGTTAGGGGTGGTGGACTCACTGTCCAAAAGCTCACTNCTTGATGGTGAAGGCTACAACCTTCTGTATAACAGATATGCACTATATCTGATGATGAACTATAGAGTAGACCTGTTGTCTTGATCAGTTCCAGTGTATTACAATCTTTCACTTCTTCTTCACATAGATCCTTGATGAATGAACCAACTCTAATAATCTGCTCTATACATCTTTCTTTACATTTCGTATCATTCACACTTGGCGTATCACAATTGAAGTGCTATACGTATCTTCTCCAAATTAGAAGGTCATGTAAGCTCTTAGAAACACTTCATCAATATCTTAGTCAGCTTAACTAAGCATGCAAACAATATTAAGTCTGTGCAAGTCAATGCTAAATAGACACGACGCTTCATTGAGTCGGCCTCACCAATTTAACCGTAACTTTGCAATCATCTTGAAACATGTTTGGTGCCTTTAGATTTATATCATCAATTCATAAGTAATCATGCATATACACACACATATCCTGAAGATAGGTTTAATGCATGAGACACGTTATATACGTCGGCCCTAAACCGTTATACATCTAAAATTGTAGCTGCTAATAAGTGAATTGCATAACTTTACTGAAACATCATATCTGGGTCTGCATGTATGAACATGACATAATAAACATGTCAAAAACATGTATCTATCCATGCAAGTCTTCATGTCATCATTCAAAAAAGTTCATATAGAATTACTACTGTGTATTATATGTTGTCATCAATGACAAACATACAATCAATCAACTACTCTGAATCAAATCTCCAATAGATGGATGATTTTTTGGATGCACAAAGAAGAGTCAACAACAATACTGGACTAGGGTATACCAAAAATGAAGAATCACCAAACCAAGTTGATCCAAAGAATGTCTACACAAATCCAAGACCAAGAAAGAATTCATGCAATCACTGTGGAAAACCAGGCCAAACATCAAATGTCTGCAGAAGAAAAATAAAAGGTATTCCTAAAACCACACCTTCATTCATAGGAATTTGTTATAAATATAACAAGGACATAAATCATATGAATGTAAATATGAGGTGAAACAACCAAAGAAGGAAAACTACATGGACAAATACTGTCCTACTTGCAAAATTCATAGGCACACATCTCTTGAATGCAGGAAGAAGAAAAAGCAAGAATGGAAACCTAAAGATCAAGAAACTGCTTATCAACTGAAAAGAGTCAGTAACTCATATGTTTGGGATTACAAGACTTGGGCAAACTGCACAGAATGTGGAATATTTGGACACATAGTTGTAAACTGTAAAAGACAATGGGTGATAAATTCTAGGAGTTGGACTAACCCCGAAATGACATGTCTACACTATCATAAAGTTGGTCATGTGAGAAAAGACTGTAGAGAATGAGTGACATAGACCAGCACCTTTGCCAATGGAAACACCATTGAAGACATCTAGAATATGAGAAACAAAATGTGGAGGAAAGCTACAAACACTGATGAAGTTAGACCGAGCAATGCAAATGGTGGCACCTTATCCAATGGATCTGGTGACATCACTGCCCCCACCTAAGAAGAACAAGTAAGTATGGAACTGCATTATACTAATTTATATTTTGCATTAGTTTAATTATACATTGATGAAATACCAAACTAACATGATTAAAGATGTACTATGGTATTACTTGTTATGATTCTATGAATTCAATCTCATCGGTCAATGCTTACCAAAAACCATTGGTGTACACACAAAGCTAAGTTGTCTATACTTACTGAGAATCATTGGTTAACACATAAAAAGCTAAGTCGCTAGTGTAAACCGATCTCCATCAATAATCATGTAAAAAGACAATGTTGTCTTCACCATATACCAAGATTCATCGGTAAACAGTCAAATGAGTTGACATTTGGTCTGAGAATCACGTTCTCACCAAGAATGAAGTGTGTATCCTACCTGACGACTCCGTCTTCAAACACTGAGAAGTGGGTGAGCATTTATGACATAGCTTAGGGAAAAAGTCTATAAATAGTCAACAAAAGAGCTCATTATTCACAATGCAATTTGAGCAAAGTAGAGAAAAACCAAAGCATGAAGTGACTAGATCACAAAGGGACTTCAACCCTATTCACAAAAATCAGAAAGATTCCCAGCAGTCATAGAAGGTTGAAGTAAGTAACAACATTCACCAAGAGCTCCGATTTTCTTTTACAGGAAAAAGCCCTAAATTCTAAAATGATGTAAACTACTTCAAGAACCTCCAAGATCAAGAATGAAAAGAAGAACAAGTTCAATCTAATCAAGAATTCCACATGTGAAGAACCTCATTACAAGATCTATCCCGAGGCTGCTTCACAACCTGACAATGCTGGTACATTCTCCAGTAAACCAGCTAGGGTTTTACTTGTTGAAGATGTCAGAGCATATATACACTGTGAGATTGCAGAAATAGGAGACCTAGAAGTTGAGAAAGCTTACAAAAAACTTTGCAACAATGATGGAACAATAAAAGAAGAACATAATCACATTGAAGTGAAAGGGCTCACATATGCCCTATTATTCTTGAAGGAATTCAAGAACTAATGGATTTGGTTAGTAGTGAGCAGAGTACATGACTGAAAGATATGGCTGGATGAGCCAAAACTAATAACCAGGGATGTTATATAGTTCGTTACCGGTTATCCAATAACCAATAAAGTAAAGGCACTAAAGCACCCTCCTAAAGTTGATATTGAAAAGAACACGGGAGAAACATGGGATGGAAGAGGATTAAAGGTATCCACCATCAATGATGATGAAATGAAATTTGGAGTATGTGTCTTAGGATACAAATTCTTTTAGGCTAGCAGGATGAACAATATTGCATCTGGAGCAATGGATATAGCATACAAAATTGTCAAGAAGGGACTATAGTTAGATCTGTCAGAACTTCTACTAAGGCAATTAGATGAGAACATGAAGACAATCAAGACTGCAAAGTCTAACTCATGTAAGTTTGGTTCACTCATTATGTGCATATTTTTCTATTTTTAAGAATTGTTCCCATCTATCGGCTATATCAAATGGGACACTGCCCAACCAATGACCACACAGATTAGTGAGTTCATCAAATCACTAGGAGAAAATTTTGAATTAGTCATGGATGAATACTTCGTTGGATTCAAAGAAAGAATGCAGAAGAGAGTGAGGATACCAGAACAACTAGCAGAAAAGTACAAGACTAAAATTTATTTTATGGCAGAAATTGATTACACCTATATCAAGCCAGTTGTACTGAGGAAAGCATGGTTGGCACCACTTGACTATGAGGTTAACATAGATCAAGAAACAAATGCTATTGAAGCATTGATAAATGAACCATTAGATAAATTAGAAACTAAGTTTGGGACTTGTGAGGAAGCCAAGGAAAGGATAAAAATTGGCTTAGTTGTGAAAAGGATTAATATAAAGAAATATAAAATGGTTAAGAATTTGAAGAAAAAGTTGTCGGTAACTGAAGAGGAAACATAACAGACAGAAGAAACTAAGGGTCAGTCACCCATCGGTGAAGCTGAGAAGGTGAGTGACTCAGAATCCACAGATTCCAATGCACCACCCCTGAAGAAGCCTAGGACTACTGTTGCATCCAGGATCAGAATTCAGACAGCAAAGGATGCAAGTCCTTCACCGATCAAGAAAGGTCAAGTGAGGACCTATATAAGAAAGCCTCAAATAGGGAAAAAGGGCCCGACAAAAAGAAGAAGGCTAATCAAAACCAAAGAAGATTTAGAGGACACTGAACAAGATGAACAACCTGTTAAGAATAATATGCCTACCACCATTGATGAGGTATGTGCATCAATTATTAAGTCAGGATCAATCATAGACCCCAACATTAGAAAATGGCTAACATTGGATCCCAAGGATCAAAATAAGATAAAAGAGGCAATTATCACAATGATGTGTGTATTCAAATATGTGCCTATCCAATTTGATAAATCTATGCCTAAAGAACTTATGGATACATTGTCAGCAAGGTGGACATATGCTCTTAAGGAAGAGAAACAAATAAGGGAAAGAGCCCTAGTTTCAGTCATGCTACCTAAATCTAAGATGGAAGAGATTCATGAAATGATGGAGAAACACTCCAATAGGTTCTCCCCAAAGCTAAGATCCTACGAGGTGCTAAAGGGACATCAAATTGAACTTGATAGAAAAAAGTGAGGATAAATAGAGAAAGATACTTAATGTATCAAAATGGGATTCAAGCCCCGAGCCACAAGTAGCTCTTACCGAAAAGCCACTCAATGTTGAAGATCAGGCTAAACTGAGCCCAAAGCACATTACTATAACTGATGATGAGGATATAAATGAAGAAACATTGAACACATTAGGTAATAAGGATATGGACACTATAGATGAAACATGGCCGGATAATACTATCATTGACATTGTCAGAGGAGATCCTGTAGATGAGATACAAAAAGATGAAGATGTCACTGTTGTCCCAGCCCAAACCAATGAATAGTACACTACTACAGATACTGCACAGGTAAATATAGTGGGTCAAATTCCATTGTTAATACAAGTTATTAACATAATCTCACAAAAGGAAAACTCACCCGAGCCTGATGCAAACATACCCGAAGATAAGGGTAATGATGAACAAAAATATACAACTAATGAACAGAAAGATACAACTGATGGAGCACAAAAAGAAACAGATGAAGGGAAGAAAGAACAAGGTGAAGAAGAGAAGAAAGATAATGATACTCCTAAGAATACAAAATGAGATGTTGCATATAAACCAAAGGTTGATGTGGAGACATCCACTACCAACCAATAGGAAGATATCGAGCAGTAGGAAAAAGACACAACACCACAAAACCCTTCATCTAGCACATCTGACAAAGCAAAGGATCTTGCTTTGGTAGTATATTCAAGTGCCTCCCTCTCAGCATCCAAAAATAAAAAGACAAATAAGTCCAAGCTGAAGGTAACACTAGATTAAATCATTGAGATACCGAAATGTGACCCTTCTACATTGAATTTTGAATCTCTCAAAAAGTATGGAGAAATATGTCAAAGGAAAGCTATGCAAGAAAAGCTAAGGAAAGAGCATTAAGAATCCCTATTTTTAGAAACTACAAGGGATATATTAACTCAAATAGTTCCTGACATAGATGTTGATCAAAATGCCCCCATCCTTAATCAACTTGCCATTCTAACCAAGGCCATCACATCTCAGAATGTCGATGCAGAAAAAGCCATTGAAGAACGAGCAGAACAAAACTATCAATATAAATTGATAGAAAAGATCAGCCAAGAAGTGGCAGTCAATAAGGTAAAGCTCTCAAAAATTGCAAATGAATTAGATCCAATAATTTATGAAGTTATTGCCTTCATAAAAAAGTTGTGCACTTTAGAGAAAATCACTAAATAAAATAGTGATAAGATTGCACAAATAGATTCTAATCTAAATGTAAGTGCACAAAGTTTAACCATAGATGACAATGAAATCAAGATGCATTTGGAGAAGATTATGAAATCTAAAAGGTTGAGATAGGAAATTCTAGAGGCAGAAAGCAAGTTTAGAGATGAGGTTACCGAGCTACAAGCTCTAATGCTACCGAATATTACACTTCTGCAACAACACATGACTTTGGCAAGATAGATAATTGCCACCCCAGAGATGTCTGTAGCAGACAACATAAATGATATGCATGCCCGAATTAAACTGGAGCATATGGCCCTTGAACATCTCAAGGAGAAATGGGAGAAACTGATGGAAGATTTGAAGAATTCCCATTCCCATATTTTTGATAAGTTGTAAGTATACACCTTTGCCCTTACTATCTAAAAAGGGGGAAAATGATATGTACATTAGCGGAAAATAATATGTACAATAGTAAAAAAAGGGAAGAATGAAAATGATATGAAGATAAGGTGAAAATGGAGTATAGTATAAAGGCAAGTGTACATGTATATACATATGCTATACCGACATATACATAGGGGGAGTCATAAATGACAAGGTAAATACATGGTGTACATACTACACAGTTTAGTATTTTGCACATATTATTTTTTTATACTAATGTCAAAGGGGGAGATTGAAGACATTATTTTTTCCATTAGTATATGCAAAGGGAAAAAAAAATTGAACCATCACCGAAAGACAGACTTTTAGTACAAATTGAAAGTACAAATAACAAAGGTCACCGAAAGTGCTAAGTACAGAGAAGGAACATCGACAGTGTAAACCAAAAGTGCAACTTGAAAATGATGAAGTGGAACCCGACAGAGGAACCCGATGAGCATATTACACTGCAAACTGAAAGAGTAGAAAAGCAAAGGAACCCGACAGAGCAAGGGAACCCGACGGACAATTCAACAAAGGAACACCGATAAACTGATAACAAAGAAACCCGAGCATCAGACACTGAAAGTCAGTTAAATCCCGAGAAAAAATAGTTATGTTTTATATTTAGCATTTTGATTTGATTTAAAACCATTTCTTGAGGGACAAGCATTGTAATTATAATTGTTTTAATCAGTCTAACTGATTGAAAACATGCAAACTAGGAGATCAAGGTCAAGTTGTAAACCTTCGATCATAGAGTTATATTTGTAATGCGTGAAACTAAAATAGGTCAATCTATTGTATAAATAGATGTGTAATCATTCATTTCAAAAAGGATGAGAGGATGATAGTAGATAAGAAGCACATCTATGGATCTGACTAAGGTTTTCAAGAAAGAACAACAAAAGATGAATTAGGTTATCAAGAACCAGATTCAAGGCTACCGAGCAACAGAGGTATTAATCAATCACATTAGGTGATACATTATACTTGTAATCTTTAATAGATTTGTAATCAGCAATAGTATATTGCATACACTCGGGTCACTGAATATTTTTGTTTGCATTCTAACAAGTGTAGCAAATAGAAGAAATATTTTCAAGAAAGGTCGATTTAACAATCCTTATGTAAATCTCTTAATTGAGTGCACACTAAACAGTGTTGCTAAAGCTTGTAAAAAAGTAGACCTTAACCAGTCTCCACATAAAACTCCTAAAAGGGTAGATCATCAGAAGTGATCAAATTGTAAGCCTTAACCAACCCCTTCCATTCTACCAATAGTGAAGTTTTGTGGGTTTCATCCCCACCGCATTTTTTACCTTCTAACAAGGGTTTTCTACGTTACCAAATATTGTGTCATGTGTCTATACATTTCATGAATGTTTTACATGCTTATTAAATTATGAATTGATGTTACATACACAAAGATAGAATAGCATATATGAATGGTAATACAATGTATTGATCATAAAAGGATAAAGGTTAATTGATAAAAGTTTAGAGGGTATTGATTCACCCCTCCCCTCTTAGTACACCATTCCATTATTTCCAACAATTGTGCTTTACACATTACTAAAACAGGATTGATCGGTAAACACTAAGTTATTTACTATATTTTGGTAAAGGTTAAGAAAAGATAGACTGCTATTCGGTAAAGCTTAAGAAAAGGATATAAAGTACAAACACCAAGCAGTATATAATGTTAGATTCACACAAGGCATACATCTTGTAGGACTAAAGATAACTATAGGTTTTATATTTGTGGTATAAAATTTTGATTTGATTTATTGGATTAATTTTTTAGGCCACTAATTCACCCCCCCCACCCCCCTAAGTTATTCTAATAATTGGTATAAGAGCTTGTGTTCTTGGAAGGGAGTTTTAAGACTCGAGGTAAAGATCACAAGATGAGCAAAAGGGATGTGCCTAAGTTGAACAAAGACAAATTTGCATCATGGCAAAGCAGGATAAAACTCCATGTATCAGGTATTGGAAATGATGTTACTCAATACTTAGATATTGAATTTTT
Source organism: Thuja plicata (assembly GCA_018584345.1). Taxonomy (NCBI): domain Eukaryota; kingdom Viridiplantae; phylum Streptophyta; class Pinopsida; order Cupressales; family Cupressaceae; genus Thuja; species Thuja plicata. The sequence continues at coordinate 1,612,250 of MU225388.1, forward strand.
TTTACCCACTGGACCTCTGACAATTGATCAATTGAGAGAGAAGCATGAGCACAATTATATGATGATAGAACTTGCTTCCTCACTCTCCGATGCTAAATTTGAAGATGCCAAATCATGCACCACTACAAAGAAAATGTGGGAAAAACTCAAGCTAGTACATGGAGGAGATGCAAATGTGCTAAGAGCTAAGGCAAAAAGCCTAAGAGTAAAGTTTGATGACCTAAGAATGAAAGAAGGATAAAACATCACTCAATACAACTGTAGAATCAAAGAGATTGTAAATGCTATCCAAGGAGTAGGAGGTATACTTGAAGAATAAATAGTGGTAAGTAAAATGTTAAGAACCTTACTGCCTATTTATGCTATTAGAGTATCTTCTATACAAGAAATCAGAGTAGTAGCAAATAATAATGTCACTCTAGATAGTTTGATTGGTAGACTTATTTCATTTGAGATGAATAACTTTGACAACAATGTCTTACCAACTATTGAGTCTGCATTCAAATCTTCTTTAAAAATAAGTAAATCAAGTCATAAACACACTATGATAAATGATAGTGAAAGTGATAGTGATGACCAAGAACTTGATGAGATTGAAGCACTAATGGCTAGAAGATTGCAAAGAGGAAAAGGTAGATACAAAGGTAAATTACCATTGGTATGTTTTAATTTTAAAGAGATTAGACACTTTGTTGCTAGATGTCCTAACAAAAGAAAAGAAGACATAAATAATGACAGATTATATGAAAAGAAGTTTGACAGAGGTGATGACCGAGATTACCGAAGCAACTGACAATCTGATAAAAGAGACAACCTAGACTACAAGGACAAAGGAAATAAGGCTTGTTACCTAACTGAGAACAAATCTGAGAATATTGACACTGAATCTGATGAAGATATTGATGTGGTATTTTTTGCTATGAAGGATGATTTAGACAAAGAGGAAAGGTATGTTGAGACTGCACTCATATCTAAGGTTAGTAAAAATGATGTCCAGATTATTCATAGTGGTTGTACTCACCACATGACTGGAGATAAGGAAAATTTTGAAACTTTTGAATATTATAATGGTGGATCAGTAAGAATTTGTAATGACTCACCTTGTCCAGTTAAAGGTAAAGGAACAATAATGTTGAATAATCTGATCAGATGTGAAAATACATATTGGGTGAAAGGACTTAACAATAATCTATTGATTGTTTCACAACTGAATAACATAGGTCACCAAGTTGTATTTAAGAACAAAAAGGCAAAGATCTTTAATGAATCAGGAAGGTTGATCAAAACTGGTGAACAAAAAAAAGGTAACCTATTCTATCTTGATGATATTAATACCACTTGTTTAATGGCTAGAAACGAAGACATGTGGTTGTGGCATAAAAGGTTATGTCATGTGAATTTTGGCAACATGGTTAGGATAAGCAATAAAAGGAAAGTAAGAGGCTTACCAAGCATGTCAAAGCCCGACCATGTCATGTGTAAGAATTGTCAAAAAGGTAAAATGACAAAGTCTAGTTTCAAGAGAAAAACCTACACATCTAATGCTATTCTAGAGCTAGTCCATACTGACCTATGTTGACCAATAAGATCAAAGAGCTACTATGGTGATAGATACTTCATTCTATTTGTAGATGACTATTATAGAATGATGACTGTGATGTTATTAAAAGATAAATCAGAAGCATTCAAGATGTTTAAATGGTATAAAGCTAAAGTTGAAAAACAAAGTGGAAAGGGACTGAAATGCTTAAGATCATATAGAGGAGGAGAATTTATTTCTGATGAATTCACTAAATTTTGTAATGAGCGTGGAATTTAAAGACAGGTTTTTGCACCGAGAACACCACAGCAAAATGGGATTGTTGAAAGAAGGAACATATCCATTGTTGATTTTTCTATAACACTAATGATTGAGAAAGGCATCACACAAACATTTTGGAGAGAAGCTGTCAGTACTATTTTCTATACATTAAACAAAGTTCAATTGAAGAAAGATACCAATAAGACACCTTATGAGCTATGGTATGGATACACACCCAATGTAAGTTACTTTACAATTTTTGGAAGTCAATGTTATATTTTGAAAGATGATAGAAATGGAAAGCTTGACTCCAAAGGTGAAGAAGGAATATTTTTAGGTTATTCTACCAAAAGCAAGGCTTATAAACGTCTTAACAAATCCTCTAACAAAATCATTGAAAGTGAAAATGTCAAAGTGGATGAATTTGCTAAGAAAAATGATGAGGAAATCAGAAAGGAACCAGAAGACTATAACAAGTTTTTCTATAGTGAAGAACCTGACACTCTGCCTGAGCAATAGTGTATCACTCCTGAGCGATAAAACAATGCACCTGAGCATCAGGCTGCAAACACCAAAAATCAAATTGATCACAATGATATGCCAAGTGATGAAGATCAAAATGAAGGTCAAGATGATGATCAAAATGATGATAAAAGAACTGAACTGGTACTTTCCAAGTATATCAAAAGACACCATCCACAGAACTAGATCATAGGAGACAAAAAGGTTGGAATGAGAACAAGAAGTAAGTCAGTGAACACTAGATGTTTGATTTGTGATTTTGAGCCTAAATCTATCAATACTGCACTTGAAAATGAAGAATGGGTCAGCGCTATGAATAAAGAGATTGGGCAGATTAAGAAGAAAAATACATGAACATTAGTACCTAGACCAAATGACAAGAATGTCATTAGTACCAAATGGATATTCAGAAATAAGTTGAATGAGAATGGAGAAGTCATAAGGAAAAAAACAAGACTAGTATGCAAAGGGTATGCACAAGAAGAAGGTATTGACTATGGAGAAACCTTTGCACCCATTGCTAGACTAGAAGGAGTCAGAATTTTACTTGTTTATGTTGCATACAAAGGATTCAAAGTATACCAAATGGATGTCAAATCTGCATTCCTAAATGGAATACTAGAAGAAGAAGTATACATTGAACAACCAGAAGGGTTTGTTGAACCTAACAAAAGAAACATGGTTTGTAGACTACAAAAAGCCTTGTATGGATTGAAACAAGAACCGAGAGCATGGTATGAAAGACTTCACTCCTATCTCATAAGTATTGGATTTTTAAGAACAAGTGATAACAATAATCTGTATTTAAAAGAAGATATTGATGATAACATTATGATTTCTGAAATATTTGTTGATGATATCATATTTGGAGGTAACAATATATTATGCAAATCATTTGCTGCTAAAATGAGCAAAGAGTTTGAGATGTCAATGTTTGGGGAGATCAAGTTATTTCTTGGTCTACATAATCTTCAATAGGATGTAGGCATCTACATCACACAATCCAAATACATCAAGGAAGTTCTCAAGATATTCAAGATGGAGAACTCCAAGCCAGTTGGAACACCTATGGAAACTAGATGCAAGATGACAAAGGAAGACAAGTCAATCGAGGTAAATCAGACCCTATATAGATCTATGATTGGAAAAATTATGTATGTTGTACATACTAGACCAGATATAGCACATGCAGTTGGAATAGTTTCAAGATTCTCTACTAATCCCAAGGAATCACACATGACTGTTGTCAAAAGAATTCTGAGATATCTAAAGAATACTAAAGACTATGGTCTGTGGTATAAAAGAGAAGGCAAATTTGAGCTTCAAGTCTATACATATGCTGATTGGGCTGGAAACATAGATGACATAAAGAGCATAGAGAGAGGAGCATTCCTTATGGGTGACAAACTTGTCGCATTGACAAGTAAGAAGCAAGGATGCATATCACAATCTACTGCAGAAGAAGAATATGTGGCTGATGTTGCAAATTTCTCTAACATTGCATGGATCAAGCAATTACTGGAAGGTATGAATATGAAAATCCTTGAACCAATAATTATCTATTGTGATAACACAAGTGCTATCAACATCTCAAATAACCTTGTCACGCATGCTAAGACAAAGCATATTGCTATCAAGTATCATTACTTAAGAGAACAAGTTCAAGAGAAAGAGGTGATATTGGAATATGTGCAATCCAAAGAACAATTAGCATACATATTCACAAAGCCATTGCCAAAAGATACATTTGAGTACCTAAGGAAGAGACTAGGGGTCTGACCCTTGTCTAATGGTCACTAAGATGACTAAGAGGTTGCATCAGCCTATACATTATCAGAAGATCAAACATGTTGATGCAAGCTGAAAATGGACTGCAGTGATATATCAGTACACATAAAAGTACTTATCTGCACCGAACACCAGAGTTATTGTATTGCTAATGGAGAGGAAATTCAAGGAATATATTATAGAAAAGAGATATAGTTTGGCATTGCTATCAAAGGGAGAGATTATATCCATATGAAATATCTATCATGATCATCCAAAGGGAGAGATGTACTTAATGAATATGGAGATAAGTATTCAATGAAATATATTGTTGTCAAAGGGAAAAGAGAAAAGAAATATCCATCAAGGAGAGGAACAGTCAAAGGGAGAGAAAACATCAGAGAAAGATTCAAAGAAACATCCATCTAAGGGAGAGAATTTGAAAAGTTAACATTGTATATCTATACAGAAAGGGAGAAGATATTCTAAAATAAAGGGAGAGACATAATCAAAATTTTCTACATCTATCCAGTGAAGGGAATGAAGAATGAAGAAAGTACTCTGCAAGAATCAAATCTAAGCTAGAAGATCTTACCGAGAGTCAGACATTTGTATTGGTTATAGAAAAATAAGTTTGGTAAATATTGATGAACTACAACTGATATATTTCATATTGTATTATTAGTATGTAGTATGTTGCCATCAATGCCAAAGGGAGAGATTGATGAACTATAACTGATTGAATGTTAGAAGATGACAAATTTGATGATCACCGAGTTGCAGGAATTTAATGCAAGACATTAAATTAGTTAATGTATTGTATTGTCATTGATTTAAACTTAATATGGTATGATTTCTCATACACATATTGTAACAACACTTATAGATCTGAAAAGATAAAGTTTTTGTCATCGGTAATCATATACACCAAGTGACAGTAAACCCCGATGGACAGTGAACCCTGAGTATAGAAGTTCATAGAGTTACCTAACGGACAGTGTTACCTGAGAAATAATTACCGAGCTAACTGTAGTTGTCACTGAACAGAACTGAAGTTGATGCCCGATCTATCTGCAGTAGTCACCGAGCACAACTGAAGTACTGACCGACGAGAACTGAAGTTAGGATACAAAAAAACAACTTAGCTAGCATGAGCTAAATATAGAGTTAACTATTTGATTACTTTTTTTTCATCTATTAGTTAAAAGCTAAAGATAAGAAGGAGATTTAAAGCATGTTTTATTCCAGAAAGCAAGGAGAGTTTTACAAATTAAAAATAAAGCAAGCATGGCGAGCTTTACAGATAAAGAAGTGATCAACAAAGAAAACAAGGTTAGAAGAATGATGAAATCATGTCTATATAAAGAGGCAAGTAATTTATTATTAAAAAAAAAGAGGAATGCTAAAGAGAATTCTGGTGAAGATAGAAGTCTTCATACAGATCTGATCATACAAGTTGAAGAACAGAGCTAGGAATTATGTAGACACCAAGCAACAGAGAAGCAACAACATTCATCAAGAAGAAAGAAGTGGAGCATAGGAATTGAAGAGAACATTGATCAAAAGATGTATTATGAGCTTATAATAGATCTGAACATCTACAAGATTAATTTGTATTTATGAACAGATCATATACTATTTCAGTTTAACCATTGATTCAAAAAATATCTTAACAAAGTAGGATCTAACCATCCTTTATATATTGAGATACATCCCAAGGAGTATCAAAAGGTTTTCATGTTGACAGCATAGTGAATTCTAGGTCAAGTGATAAACTATTAGTGATAAATCCTCTAACAAGGTCGTACTTAACAATTTGTTTGTAACCTTTAATAGGGTTGGCTCTTCACCGAGCTCACTTCAGAAGAGTGAAAAATTTGGGTTATCGGTCCCAAGTGGTTTTTCCCCTAACAGGGTTTCCACGTTAAAAATCTATGTGTAAAATGTGTATATGGTTCATTGCTTTGATGTTTTTCTTTACACATTACTAAAATAGGATTGATCGGTAAACACTAAGTTATTCACTATATTTCGGTAAAGGTTAAGAAAAGATAGACTGTTATTCGGTAAATCTTAAGGAAAGGATATAAAGTACAAACACCGAGCAGTATATACATGTTAGACTCACACAAGGAATACATCTTGTAGGACTGAAGATAACTAGAGGTTTTATATTTGTGGTATAAAGTTTTGGGTTGATTTATTGGATTAATTTTTGAGGCCATTGATTCACNGGCCATTGATTCCCCCCCCCCCCCCCCTCACAGTTATTCTAACAGGTGTAACTAAAAGGCAGTGCAAGATACTAATGATATCTTTGATAGCATGTACTGATATGCTCTAGCTCTCTACAATATATGAATATGACTGGAGCAGGTCCTCAAGAAAATAAAATGTCATATCCAAGTGACTCTAAGATCCTGAAAGAGCTTGTAAATTGTATCAGATAGGAAGACCAACAACTCTATATGCCTTAGGATCACTCTGGCATGCACTAGATGATGCCTCTAAAGATGATCTGGGTTCGCTCGCTCTAGTACAAATATATCTTCCTAGTGTATAAAACATAATGGTGACGGTTGTAGATGCAATCTAGTTGATCATGTCAACTGCTTCCCTCTAGGAAGCAATGATAACTCTATTAGTGGTAGCATTCATCGATGGTGTCACTGTTAGAGTCCTCTCCCCAACCAACTATCTTTGAGTAGGTATAACTCAATCATCCATGCGATACTCATCATGATCGTCAACTCTGTTGTGCCCCTGATGAAAATAACCAAGAAGATCTAGATAGTTGACCCCAAGGCCCAAACAGATCTCAGCATATAACTTATGTGAAAAATATAAAGGAATTTGGTCATTAATAGGATAATGACCACGCGCCTGTAAGGAATCATGGGTATATCCTAGATGTTATCTCAGGAATCACGTAGTGTGTGACATGGTATGCCCTCACCTTAGCCTTACCCTCGTAATATGAGAATGCACCTCGTTTGATGATATCCTTTGAGACACGGCTCTAGAGCGTCTCTAAGACACATCACCCAAGACCTCAGCTCTTAACTCTAGAAAATAATCCTGTATGACCTATGGTGTAAATGAATTATGATATATCATGCTTGTAGTCAACTCCTCAAGACTCGTTAGTATAGTGGTACAAATATCTATATACAGACTATCTTGAGATCTACTAATGGAATCTCTCAATCGACCCATCTCTATGTTAGTGAACTCAAATATGGTAACAATGTTGGAAATGCAAGCCACATCAGGGTGTGTGCCAACATCAAGTGCCTCACCCTAAGGTACATCATCCTAATCGTGTGTGGTCATCTAGGGGTAACATGTGTTAAATGTTAAAAATTAAGTAAATTATGTGCATGTAAAATGGAAAAAAATAATTGATATAAAACAATGTCATTAACTATAAACTAATATTAAAATCTAAAATTATACATGTACAATTCTAAATGAGAGAGAGAGAGAGAGAGAGAGAGAGAGATGGTCTAGACAATTTTATTATATTGGCTCCACCCATTAAAGAGTGTAATAATGAGTTGATGGTCTAGCGTGTGATAGTCAGCTCATGAAGAGAAAATGTCTCAACCGCTAGCATCATACTCAGAAATCTATTGCAAGAGCAGAAGTGGTCACCTGAAAAGAGAGAGAGAGAGCATATAAAAGACGAGATAAGGCTCCATGATTCATTCAAATAGAAAAGTGAGTTATGTTATGGAATCATGGAGGAGAGAAAATATAATAATGGATAACAAAGGCTAGGAAATTATGTTGCACTAGGTGATCCATGAGAGAGAGAGAGAGAGAGAGAGAGAGTTTGTGTGTGTGTTTGAACTTGTGTATATGTATGCATGTGAGTTAAATTTTTTTACTTATTTTCTAAAGTTTAAGTTTTTCTTAAGTTTAAGTTTATGTTTTTCTAAAGTTTTCTGCTCATTTTCTAATTTTTCTAATATTTAGCAAAAAAATTCTAACATTTTCTAATAAAAACAACTAAAATTTACCGAAAATGAAAAACTAACAAAAATAATTTAAAAACATATAATTTACAATCATAAATAAACAAAAAAAGGATGAAATGTGTGCATGTGGTATCAATGACAGTCGGAGGGATGTCGAAAGTGCTCAAAAGATACTCATGTCAGCCTTTGGTCATCATGAGGTTTGCTCCAAAGCTTACGGCCCTCTCCAATGCCTGGGCTCCATTAGTAGTGAATAGTAAAAAATGAAAATGACATCCCTCTGCTAGAAATTTTTGGAAATCTGCTCAGCGGGATGTTTGTGTGAAGGTGGTCTTCTTGCGAATACACCTACGTGGGGGTGTTCGCGCAAAGGGGTCTAAAATAAATAAATAACTGGATGAGAGATTTTTCTTCATGCCCAAAAGTGGGACATAGTTTTGTGAGATCACCCCAAGAAGGATTTGAAGAAGAAGATAAAATTTTGGCTTGAGGTATAAATCCTAAAACCATTTCTCATGAATTGTGCGTGAGTATCTATATGGAACTTTATTCCTTGTTTGTTAGTGCCAAGACCTTGTCCACTATATCCTTGTTGAGAGGTAATAACATAGCCTACAATATAATAAGTCTTTAGTTGAGAAGGAGAAGGACTTTTTTGTTGAGGTTTGTGGAAAACAAATTTGTAAGGAGGAATAGTAGGAGGATGGAGTAATGATCAACAAGCAACATGAAATATCTATCACCATAGTAACTCTGAGTTCTCATTGGACCACACAGATTGGTATGAACTAGATCTAAAATATTTTCAGAAGAATAATTTTTACTAATGAAACTAGACCTAGTTAACTTCCCAAGCTAACATTCTTTACACATTACATGGTCTAGTTTCACTAGGTTAGGAAAACCTCTCACTATCTTCATCTTACTAACTTTGATCAAGTTATCAAAATTTACATGATAAAACCTCTTATTCCATAACCAAAAATATTCTACCTTAGCAATCAGAAAACTTTTAGTATTAGAATTCAGATGGAAAAAGTTACCTCTATTTTGTTCACCGGTAGCAATCAAATCTTCTGATTTCCCAATGATCCTGCATATACCTCCATTGAACTCCAATCTGAAACCTTTTTTATTCAACTAAAAATTACTTAGCAAATTATATCTCAGACCATCAAACCAATAAACATCATCATAAATATTTGTATCGTTTAAAGCAATGGATCCTTTACTTATTACCATACAGGGAGCATCATTCCCAAATCTTACCGAGCCTCCAATACAATCTTCCATATTGATGAATTTGCTTATGTCATCATTCATGTGATGAGTGCACCCACTGTCAATGATCCAGTTACCACATTGATTCATTCTTGAAACTGAAGCTTTCTCACCTTCTTCTAAGGGATCTTCCTTAACTATAACAAACACAATTTCTTCTTCGTCTCTTTCATTAGATTCCTCATCGATCACACCTTCCTTATCTAGGAAGCAGGCTTTCTTAATCTTATTGTTGAATCTTCTTGGGTTTTCCTTACTATCATTATTATGTCATCTAGAGGCAATATGTCCAATTTGTTAACATGCAAATCACTTCAAAGGCAAATTACCCTTTTATTTACCTTTCCCTCTAGGAATCCTTCTAGCAATCAAGGCTTCTAGATCCTCCTGATCTCTTTCTTCAAATAAGATAGATTCATAGTCATTAGAGTGACATGTTGAAGAACTCTTAGACATTTCCTTTCCTTTGATAGATGGTGCAAGAGTCAACGATGAATCTAGAGTAGCTTCAACTTTAGGCATACTATTGTCATAATTACTTAACTCAAATACAGTTAATTTCCCTATTAATGCATCAAGAGTAACAATAAAAGTTCCTAGAGATATGAGCTCTTGAATAGCTAAAACCCTAATAGCATACTGAGGCAATAGAGTTCTTAAATTTTTTCTTACAACATCCTCCTCAAGAAGATTACTACCAGCACCTCAGATAGAAGAAACAACTTCTTTGAATCTCTAACTATATTTTCAATGTTTTCATTTTCTTGCATTCTCATATCATCATATTTTCCTCTCAAACTATCAACCTTTGCCTTCTGCACATGTGAATCTCCACCATAGACAATTTTGAAAATTTCCCACACCTCATAGGAAGTATCCAAGTCTTTAATATCAACATACTCTGTATCTGAGAGAGTGGTAGAAATAGCTTCCATAGTAGCATTATGTTCTAACCTTACCTTCAATTGATTTGCAGTCAGGGTTCTTAGAGGAACAATATACTTATTTTCCACATGATCCCAATACTGATCACCCATACCTTTAATATAGAGCCTCATCCAACCACACCATACTGATTATTTATCTCTTGTGAATTAAGGACCTTCCTTTCTCATCATATTCAGATCTTTACCACAAGCTGTTAAGCTTCACCAAAATAGAGGACCAATGCTCTGATACCAATTGTTAGTCCTAAGATCATATTACTAAGAGGGGGTGAATCGGCAATCTACCAAACAATCACAATATTTAACCTCTTGAACTTAAGCTAACATTCACAAGATTAACCTTAATAACAATAAATGAAAATCATAAGCATCCAAATCCATGCAAAAAATTGACACACAAATTTATCTCATGGAATGACAAATAGGGAAAAACAACATTGGGGATTAGTACCCACTAAATGATGTACTCTTCTGAAGTATGCCCTGTGAGGAGCTTAACCCTATTAGGAGTTTACAACAACACTATTAGGTACTACCCAATTAAGGGATTTTTCTTAGGCCTGTTAGAACCTTTACCCTATTAAGAGTAGTCTTGTTAGAGGACTTTCAACACTTGTCAAAGTGTCACCTTTTTAGAGGATTTACAATAAAGATTTGTTACGTTCTACCTTGTTAAGGGATTTAACCTGCTGCAACTGTTAGGGAATAACAAAAATAATGATCTATGTAATAGCACTACCTCAGCTTGATTGAATCCACTGAAGCACACAATCTCTTATTAATCCACTATACTCTTCCCTGGCTTCATTAAACCTTGCACTTTGCACCACACTTGTCTAGCACATGATCAACACATTCAACCTTCAACTTTATTCATTATATACTGAACTTTTTAAGTCCACTGCCTTGACTATACCCTAAAATAGAATTTCAAAATATCGTGCTCAAATCCAATGTGCCATATAACAAAATTAAATGCAAAAAACTTATTTCCAATACCACGTCAGCATACACAACAATTTACAAATGAAATTGTGCCAAGGAGCCAAACACGTTTTGACCAAACACAAGCTTCCTCAAGTATCTTCTCCACACATTAGCATCGAGCAATGTGATGCCAGATCATCACCTCCAATCATGAAGACATGTCACTAGATCTTGAATAACTCAAATGATTCTACCAAAATGTCAATACCGATCACCGATTAAAGATTTATAAACTATCTCTCAAGAATACAAGCTCTCTAACCTATTAACAACTCTGCATCTACTCACTGATCATCTATCCTTATCATCGGTCATGAAAATTAGTTGCAATTGCAACTATACCATCTAAACAGTGTTTATCACCATATATTGTGACCGTGCCACAAGACACATCAAAGATTTGACAAGACATTAAAATTATCTATAACCTATCATTAACTATTCTACCATTTGCACTGTTATACTTTAACTGAGCTTAACTTCCTCATAAGATAAATTCTTCGGTAGCGGGCATACATTAGACATCAATAGACATACCTAAGTCTCCCATAATGATAGAAACCACTAAAACTCACTACAACCCATCATTCATCACAACTATTCTTGTCAACATACTAAGGACACAAAGTCAATAGTTAACATCAATGACAACATAATATCTAATCATCTTGTAATCAAATCTACATCATGACATCTACAAAACTCAACGGTAAAAACTTTAGTGGTGATTATTCGCCAATTGGTGAATGTCGCATGTCGGCAAGAGGGGAATTGGTGATTTTTTTCATATATTAGATTGACCCTATCACCCAACAAAAATTAATATTGGGACTAATACCCGGGCCCATCGCCCATCACTTTATTTTATTTTCTACTTTTCTTACACATTATCACTAATGGAATCTAATTTTTGGTCCCCGTAATTTTAAAAATTTGCCTATAATTTATACGCAACCCAAATGGACAGCCTATATTCACCAATATTTTATACATATATATTTATAGGTCACCCCAAATTTTCCTAGCATTTTGCGGATGTGTGTCTCAACCTAACCCAAATTTGCCAACTTTATTAATCATACCTTCATATTGGACAACCCATAATTGCCTCACAAATAACAAAAGACATGTTAAAATTATGCGGGCTTCACCAAATTTGTATACATTGACCTAATACCTCCTGTCAAATTCGCCAAATAAGGATAGTATAAAAACATTTGATCGATAAAAAAGTTTCAGATTGTTGAGTGCAACCGCATACTGCATCGACTGCAATTTAATTTGAGGCAAAGGTAAGTGATACTTATTCCGTGACTCTATAATTTTGAGTTCATTATTATTTAGTGGTAACCAGTTAGCGAACACTAGTGACCAGGGAGACCTCAGACATGATTTTAGGGCTAATAAATCCAAAATCATATTTATATATATTATAGTCTAATGTCACTTCTTCAATAATTTAACTTTTTTTTTTTGCAGTGGAAGTCCTTGGAGAATGGAGATGTTGAACAAAAATAAGGGTAACAAGAATAAGGGTAAGGCTCCTGCAAGTGGGGAAATCCAAGAGAGGCCAGCAAAATGCAGAACCTTATCATTGTACTTTGGTCATGGTGTTGGAAATGTTTCTGTCCAAAATTGGGAAGTTGCTTCATCACAAGTAGATTTTGAAGACTCACAACTTGAAACTACAGGACATATTGAAGAAGTAGGCAAACCTGATATCTCAGATCATGATGAACTTGAAGAGGATTTTTAGTTAAATACCTAGAGTAGCCATAATGATATAATTGACTTGGATGAGACTGAAAATGTCAGAGATGATGATGGTGCAGGGAAAAAGAAAAGAAAAAACAATTCAAAAAATGATCAAAAGTGGGAGTTGTTGATGAATTTTCAAATAGAATGGGTGTCAAAGTATCCATTCATTGAACCAGTGGACAATCCCATTGAAGTTCATCCTCCGGTAGGATGCAGATGTAAGATTGCACCAAGATAAATAAGAAGGAAAAGAGGTTGCAGTTAAAAATTGACACCATAGAGAAGCATATGGGTAAAGTTTACGAAAAGAAAACCATAGATGGAGTTGAAAAATCAGTGATAAGATGGAAAAAAAAAGATGAATATTTTCATGTTAGGAATACAGAATTATATGAATTTCAGCTGAATATACAGATGAAGCCTACTCAAGTTAAAGGCTCTATTGAAGCTTATTTTGGAAAAGCATTGGAAGTAGAACTAATGGGAAAATTTGTTCAGTTAAGTGTTATTTTTAATATTTTGAGAAGAGGGCGTCCTATGATAGACTACCCATCATTGAGTGCTTTATTACACTTTCTAAAAGTTCCTAGTTATCCTAACAGTCACTGGTCAGTAAATAGTGGATGGGAATGGGCAAGTTGTCTTGCCGATGTTGAAAAAGAGGATCTAAAGGCAAAAATTAAAGAGTCAAATTTTATTGCATTATCTTTAGACGAGGTTACAGCAGTAGATAATACTTTGTGGGTATGCATGCATGTTTATACTGTACATAATTTTGTCCGCCAACCTCATCTACTAACTATTTCTAAAATGAAGGATAATGCGATAGCTGAAAATCTATTTGAACTAGTAAAGAGATCTCTAATTGAATATGGAGGTATAAATGACGTGATGATTTCCAATAAGTTGGTGTGTGTTGGAGCAAATAGAGCTTCAGTAATGCAAGGCCATAGGGGCAGTCTTTGCACAAAGATACAATCTTCTTGTGCGCCCAACGTTACTCCCATTCACTACATGTCCCACAGAATGAATCTAGCTTTTGGAGTTGTTAGCAAGCATGGTCAAGTATAAAAAATTGAAGTTTTAATCAAAGAGCTCTACCAATACTTCTGTCGTGAAGTCATGTCGTGAAGAAGCAGGGCTACCCAAATTTCCTGAGCTGATATGAAGGTTAACTAATGTAGAGACACTCTTAACGTTAGCAGGTCTTATCCCCCTGTTGGAGGAAATGACAAATATAATTAAAAAGGCCTAGCAAAGAGCAACATATATTGCAGAATATGTTGCGCTTCGTAAATTAACATGCATGACACTAGCTAATCTCTATCGATCATGCGATGATGTAAAATTTTCCATCTGGCTTAAAATCATAGATTTGGACAATCCTGACAACTTTTTAAAGATTAGTGTAAATGGGGAGCTATGTAAAGAAGTACGCGGAGTTGAGATACCAATGTACTACTATGCCAGGGTCGAGTCTGAGGAACCATGAAGGAAGAATAGGAAGTGAGTATCAAGTGTTAAAAGGGAAGACTTTACCAAGATTGTTGAGTCTGTAATTTCTTCTATGAAGTGCATTTCCTATGATCTTTCCTCGGAGATTAGAGTAAGATTTGCTCAATTCAAACTACTTGAATCCATGTCTATTGTGTTTCCTCGATATTGGAGTATGAACAATTCGAAGGATTATCAAAATAAGCTACTAATTTTGATAGATCATTTTCTCAAAACCATAGAGTTAAATGGAGTAACTCTAAATGGAATTTTAGATGAATCTCGTTTGAGAGAACAATCGGGCTATTTTTCACAGACAATGAGGGAACAATATAATATTATGGAGAACCCCCATGAAGATGGATCAGCAACAAGGCTTTGGAAATATCTAGTTGAGAGAAAAATGTTGATTGATTCAATATCAAAAAATTTCAAGCTTGATGATTTATGTCTGACCCTGATATTGGGGTCATTGGAGGATGAGAGATTTTTCAGTGCTTTGGGGTTCCTAAAGTCAAAGCTAAGAAACAAACTAGACAATAATTTGGAAAATTGCTTGAGGATCTATACATCCAGGTATGAAGTTCATACTTGTCCTTATGACAAGGCACTGAAATTGTGGAGGAATAAATGTCAGAGAAGAGGGTTGGGCGACATTTCAAACCAAAGTGGGAGTGCTAGAGACAATGATGTGACTTTCATTGACTCATGTACTGGTATTGGTAATGCTAGCGTTGAACTTGAGTTAAGTGGAGGTATGCAGAGTGCAGAAAACATATCAAAGAACCAAGGAGGATATGAAGTTGATGGCGATGAATCCGAGGATACCGATAATGAGATGATGTGGCAACTTGAACCTTTGCAGAAGTAGCAGGTCCTGGGTATTTATTAAACTTTTTTTTGTAGTCTACTGTCAGTTTCTGTATCTCATCATCATTCATCAATCATGCATAATATCATATTACAATGTCAAAATTTAAAAACATGAACGTGGTTGATAATCTCATGAATTCTACAATTAATAATGGTTTTCTTTTGCATTATTCAACTCATATGGTACAATTCTTAAAGTTTATTTTTTTATTTTTTTGAAAACATAGCAATTCATATGATACAATTCTTAGAAATAGAGATTCTCATTAATTTATTTACAAATATGACACAATGTAATAATTTATTCGTTAATAGTAGTAAGAAGTAGAACACAACTCTGTGTGATTATGTTTGCAAAAGTGAATTGACAATGAATGATGACTCAAGAGTCAATACCCAATTTCTGTTTCATTACCCTTAGAAAATGACCTTGAATTCCCTTTTATAGAAACAAGGGATCAACAATAGCTTCAGGTCAATTTTCCTAATGTGAAGTCTCAAAATAAAAATCAGTAAGAGTCAAGACCAGTACACCATCTCAACAATTGTACATTTCTGCATTTGACAGGCTGGTTTAGTAAATTAGCAATAGCATTATAGCATTTGCTACATTGATCCTATTAAAAAACAAAGTTCAAAGTTGTTACTTTTAACTCAATTCAAGCCAATAGATAAATAATATAGAGATGATTGAAACTGAAATTAATTTCACATACTATTTTTTATTAGATGATTCTGCCAGTCTGTTTAATAAGCTCTATTTTGCATCACTTGGAAGGTTAATATTTGTCAAGTTATAGTAGATGACCTGCAACCTTGTCAGTCATTCATACTTGTTAGACTGACTTGAAAGCAATGATCCTTCCAATACTGCATTCAAATTTGTCAATAGTTTGATGCAGTTTGCAATGCCTTCATGAGTTGTGTCCTGAGGAAGCTTGCCTAAATCAG
>MU225388.1:1728006-1740018 GCA_018584345.1 Thuja plicata
CTCTACTTAATAGGGCCAACCACGTGAAGGTGGAAGCTCATCTGGCCCCTCCTAGGAGCCTCTTATGACCCTTTACAACACTTTAAGACCTCTAAGATGTATTCTTAGGGATCGTAAAGGGTCATAAGGGGTCCTGGGACACTAGAGATGAGAAACATAAATGTAGGCATCATGGTCACAATTGTTTGGAGACACAACATAATTGAGTGGTATACCCAGATGATGCAACACAACCATTACTCCTCCAATTCCAAGTTGACACTGAAGGATCCAAAAACCATAGATAAGGAATAAATTTAGAGAGTGAAGGAGGAGGGCCATAACAACCAAAATAATATAGGGACCCTGTATTATTTTGGTCATTATGGCCCTCCTCTGCTCTCTAAATTTATTCCTTATCTATGGTTTTTGGATCTCGCAGTGTCAACTTGGAACTGGAGGAGTAGTGGTTGTGTTGCATTGTCAGGGTATACCATTCAATTATGTTGCGTCTCCAAACAATTGTGATCATGATATCTACATTATGTTTCTCAGCTGTTGTGATATCTACATTTATGTTTCTCAGTTGTCGTGTTTATGTGCATAGAATGATGGGTAGAAATTCAATGTACAATTATGGTCTTGTATAGATAAAATGGAACTGAAATTTCAGCAAGGCTAGGAAAAGTTTGTGCATCATTATGAACTAAAGATGGATAATTTTCTAGTGTTCAAATATGTTTCAAATTTTTTTTTAAAGTGAATATATTCGATACAACAGCTAGTGAGAAAAATCAAACAGAAAGGAAATCATCCTTTCTTGGTAAGAGATAGTTTTGTCCAAAAATATAGAGCTTTTTTAAGATGATAAAACTATTTCTTACCAAGAAAGGACGATTTCCTTTCTGTTTGATTTTTCTCACAAGTTGTTGTATTGAATATCTTCACTTTAAAAAAATATTTTGAAACATATTTGAACACTAGAAAATTCCCCATCTTCAGTTCATAATGATGCACAAATTTTTCCCAGCCTTGCTGAAATTCCAGTTCCAGTTTATCTATACAAGACCATAATTGTACATTGAATTTCTGCCCCTTGAAAAACCCTCGAAAAACCCTCAAAAAACCCTCCTTCTCATCACTATTATAAGATTGCATTTCAACTTCAATCTCTTTCTTTTCTTTTTTAGGGAGTTCCTCATAATTTTTTACACTGTATTCTGCATTTACGTTCAATTACATGCTTTCTTTGCATATCATACATTCAGTTATGCACTTTCTTTACATATCATACCAATTGAAGTTGCGACAAAAAAAATATAATAATCTACATGAACGTTCAATTACATGCTTTCTGTGCATATCATACAAATCCCTATACCACCACACATAAAATGGATCAACCTTTTTTTGTCTTCTATAAGGTGATTTCTTCCAATTTGTTGTCAATTGAAGTCTTCTACATAGGGAAATTTATAGATGTATAATCATTCCTCAACCTCCAAAATGACCAAAACCAACTTGCAACCAATTTACAATTTTTTTTTATTACAAATGAAAATGTTGTCATGACAACATGACAACTTCTAAGAAACTTTTACATCTTTTCATCAAATGACCCAAAAACATCAAGAATGGTCATATATGGTCACTAATAGCCAAGTTTCAGAACAATATGAATGAATTCAAACATACATAAGTATACAAATTCAAAACTATAAGTGTATTAATGTATGATCTAATAGCAGCAACCTCATTGATCATTACCTTTGACTCCTCCATCATTATATAGAGAGTTTGGACTATGAAGGGGTAAAAATACATATTAATTTTGATGTATATTTTCTTGAAGTGGATCGTAAGAGAGGCCCTAATGATCATGCTAAACAAATTAATGAATCATATCATGAGACTACCAATCAAAGTGACGCTCAAAACTATTGATCTTATCACCTGCAACTTGGTTAAAATGGTCTTTCAACTTCAAAGTGTTTAAGGTTTGAATAGAATGAGTATTTTGGTTGAGGTATTGATGTTTCCATTGATATAAACATGTTTTTGTTGTCATTAGTGACTGATTGTTGCAAATGTTATCAAGTTTTCTATGTAGTGGTTCTAAGAGAAATGTTCTATTTATGAACACTTGGAAGACTTGTCTAAAGATCATTGCATCACTTCCATTGTCAATATTAATATAATATTATTTCAATTGAACATTTTATTTCAAATTTATCCTCTTTCCTACTAAAGGTAATCTCTCTTTTTTGTCATCATTGTTGTAGTGGACCAATAATTTCATCTCTATATTTTAGTAACACATCCTAGCATACTTGACCAATAATTTCATCTCTATATGTTCATAACACATTCATTTCTAGATCAATACTTCTATTATAGGTTTCTATATTCTGTATTTATCTATTTAGATCAATACTTTTTGAAGAGGCAAGATTACACAAAACAACAACTTTCTTACTTCGGATCCACAATAGAAGGGGCAACATGGAGAAGATTCAACATGTAGATTAATTGGTTTTCTCTTGGTCCCTTAGACCGCTGGTCTTGTAGACGTCATTAAAATTCCTTCATTCAATAATGCAGACCAAAGGTACATGTGGTAATGTTGTGGTGTAACCAATGAAGCTCATTAAAGTGCTTAAACTAATTACTGTATGGGATGATGTAAACTCATTTTAAGCTGTTTGGAATGAATCTGTACATCCTGACCACCAGTTATTTGATCCACTCTAGGGAGTTCTATCACAAATTTTAAGAATGTGGTATAAAAGGTTACCCTATAATGTATTACAAGACGTCCTATAACCTCACCCAGTTTAGAACTTAGAAGGTTATTTTTTATCTTTCCAAATTTCCAATCTAGTTGACCATGGCTTAGTGATATGGAAGGCACAACGATTGTTGTACTAATGATGCCACAAGTTCAAGATCCCACTGTAATATAATTTCTAATCTAAGCTTGATGACGTATTCCCCTTGCCAATTGAAACATATTTTAACTAAGGTTGCCAGAACTGTAGGTGATGGTGCTAATGATCTTCCCGTGTAGGTCTATAAAAGACCATAAAATTTGGAATGCAGAGTTGGGAAGTTCTTAAGTTTTCAAATATACAATTAGAAAGAAGAGAATCACAGTTTTACAGCTTGTTTGTTCTCGCTTAAATAACCTCAAGGATAGAAATGGAAGGTTGAGAAAGAAGTTACACAGAATCCATCCAAGCTGATGTAAGTAGGGGCAAGAACAGATCCATTGTGAAACATCATATTCATAGGTAATATCTTCAAGACATGTAATATCCATTATAAATCAGAATGATTACAACAGTTTGTATTTCAAATTACAAATTGCAGAAATATTCTTGAGGATAACTTAGAGACAAGATTCTTTCTTAAAATTTCTAAAAATTAGGATAGATACACCTTTACATATGTCCATTCAGACAAATATTCAAATATGATCTAGAGATCTTCATTTTGTTAGATTATTTATGAAAATCTATTGCACATGAAAGGGTCATCATTTAAACTCTTGTGGATGAAGTCAAATATTAGTATAAATCTTTTGATCATGTTTCACAATTATTTTGCCTTCCATTTTAAATTCTATAACTTTTATGAGTCTTAATGTGAGGCTGGATGGTGGATTCTAAAAATTTTGAATCAACTTTTATTCTTTCTGTTGCAACTAGATGAATTTGGTATGCGCCAATCGAGTCTCTATATTTCAGACCTGCCAAATTTGTCATTGTAGTTAATTCCAACAATTATCACAGGTTTCACAGTGTTTGGATCATCCTTAGGCTATCTTGCATCTGTGTTATGATTCTGTTCAACTTTCACTTGTGTTTTTGTCCAATTTTGCTTTTATATGATGTATGTGTGAGCATGCCTGAAAATATTTCATTACTCATACATTTGATAAACTATGAATTTGGTCTACTTGTCTTAATCAAATTGATGGAGGACATTATTCATGATTCATTTCAAATAACGCCTCAGTAATTATGTGGCTTTTGGTCCTAAAAAACTTGAGGCATCAATAAGTGAGGAAATACAAACCCTATTAGAAAAAAGCTTCACACCATGTAAGCTCTGTTATCAACTTATCTGTAACAGTGACTCCAAATTTTGACATAATTTATAACTTACAAAATCTTCTCACGGACATCTCAGAGTAAGAAATTCCTCTCTAGGTTTCTAAATTTCTAAAATCTAGGGGAGACATATCCTTACATAAATTCACTCAGACAAATATTCAAACATGACCTAGAGATCCTTTTGATTTCCTTTAGGTTATTCATGAACACTTAATGGACATGAATGGTATCCATCAAGAAACATCCCCAAATGCAATGTTTGATATTGCATCTCCTGCAATGTGTAGGTTTCAGCTTTTTGAAAACACTTCCCTCTATGTATTTAGGAGTTGAGCATGTTTTGGGAATGAAAACCAATCTATAGCTGATTTCAGTGTGAATAGATACTTTGGAAAATCCAAGCAGAATCATATGAAGGAGCGATATTATTGCAAGAATTATCTAGTAGCACTAGGCAATACAATCTTAAACTAATTTTTTCTTTTTCCTTTTTTTCTTTTCTTTTTCTTATAGACTTTGATTGGTTTCAGCATTTGAAACCCTACTATGCCTTTATGATATTCTTGGTGTGATGCCATTGTCCAAATATTAATAATGGTTCTTTCCTAGGTTGTCTATTTAGCAACATTCAAGGATTTAGATCATTTAAAGCAGCTTTCAGCAATATCCTTTCTCCACCAATATTTTGTGATAATTTGCTTTTTCATGGCAATTTCTTGATTGGAAAGATCATGTATCTGTATTCAATTCTTAGAGATGCCTCATTCAATTTAGTTTGTTCTATCTTTAGTTCTTAATTATGACATTCTTAAAAAGTGTTAGTTGGGCTCTCTCCCAATATCTACGGAAACACAATTCTTAGCTTTTCTATTTTCTTGTTAGAATATTGGAAGGTTTATTCTTTTCATCATTGGAACAATACTTTTAGAATTTTAGTCATTACTGAATGGAACTAGAGGTGCAAAAATTACTTTCTAGATTAATCATTGAGGAGATGTATGCACAAGTAAATTCATTATTTACGGTTATAGAAAATTATAAACAATAAAACATACTATAACATGAGGTTTATCTAGGGAAAATATCCTCATGAAATGATCATAAACGAGGAGTACCACATAGTGAATATCAACATCAAAACAAATAAAGATAGATCAAACACTTCACACAATGCCTTGAAGGTAATAGCAATGATGACCTAGCTCTCAAAGCTTGCGGGTCTTCAAGCATTCCAAATGCAAAGATGTAAACAATGCAAGTATTAAACAGTGAGCTCATAAACAATGCATGATGCCCTAGCTTGCATCCCGTGAGCCATCAAGACATTTACTCATGAAATGATCATAAACGAGGAGTACCACATAGTGAATATCAACATCAAACAAATAAAGAGAGATCAAACACTTAACACAATGTCTTGAAGGTAATAGCAACGATGCCCTAGCTCTCAAAGCTCGCGGGTCATCAAGCATTCCAAATGCAATGATGTAAACAATGCTAGTATTAAACAATGAGCTCATAAACAATGCATGATGCCCTAGCTTGCAGCCAGTGAGCCATCAAGACATTTCCTCATGAAATGATCATAAACGAGGAGTACCACATAGTGAATATCAACAGAAAAACAAATAAAGAGAGATCAAACACTTCACACAATGCCTTGAAGGTAATAGCAATGATGCACTAGCTCTCAAAGCTTGCGGGTCATCAAGCATTCCAAATGCAAAGATGTAAACAATGCCAATATTAAATAGTGAGCTCATAAACAATGCATGATGCCCTAGCTTGCATCCCGCGAGCCATCAAGACATTTCCTCATGAAATGATCATAAATGGGGAGTACCGCACAATGAATATCAACAACAAAAAAAATAAAGAGAGATCAAACACTTCACACAATGCCTTGAAGGTAATAGCAACGATGCCCTAGCTCTCAAAGCTCGCGGGTCATCAAGCATTCCACATGCAAAGATGTAAACAATGCCAGCATTAACATTCATATTGTGCCATTAAATCAAAAAATTCCATTAAAATGAAATTGAGTTAATGAGAAGACAAAGCTCGAATGCCTACCTCAAGTCGTGGTTTCCATATACAAAGATTCCAATATTCCACAGTCAGGGCCCTCTTCGCGCACGATGGTATGCGATCACGAAAATTAGAAATGAGCCTTTCTTTTTCTTTTTTCTTTTTGTTTATAATCACATGGGTGTCAAAATTATGACGGTACCATCGCTATTACGACATCATCGGGGGCACTTAAAAAAAACACAAAAAATACACACAAATGGTAGTGTCGTCGCAAATTGGCATTGAAATTCGACCGCAAATGTTGTAGTGTAGAAGGCTTCCAATCATCTCTTCTACCCAACTTCCTGGATACCCTCCTATTGGTTTCTATATTGATAGCTACTTTATAAGCTTCTCTTATAATCCTTGGATTCTTGTCTCTTAGGAGGCATCCCATGTTAGAATCAAATGCATTAAGATAAGTGGCTAAACAAACTATTTCATCAAGTCTCATAACTTGGAAAAGTTTGTGCATAGCCCTTTGAAACCTTATGTTGAACTCTACAACATCTTCATTTTGATTCTTTTCAATATTGTTGAATTCATTTAACATGAATCCCTCATTGGTCTTATCACCATATTACGCAAAGCAATCAATTAATTCATCCATTAACCCTACAGAATTATAGAGTAACTCTCTGAACCAATCCCTAGTATCCTCTACTAAGGACTGGACAAAAAGTTTCATTAATACATCCTCATGAATAATTTCATAATCATCCATCATGTTAGTAGATTTGTTCAAGTGTTCTTCACATGTGATTACATTATTCCCAACAAATCTAGGAATTTTATCTATAATGACACTTGGAACTTCATTAGGATAACCATGAATGTTATGAAACAAAAATTTCTTGTACCTTTCTACATGAGTGGGTCTTCCTTGAAATGAAGTGTTAACTTGAGAAGCAGAGGCCTTAGCATTTGATGTCGTGGCTCCTTCAGTACCAAGCTGAATAAGCCTAGTTGTCTGTCTAAGAAAATTAGCCTTCTTCTTCATCTCCAAAGTAGCAGCCTCCAACTCTGCCTTCTCAAGTTCTTCAACTATAATATCCTTTTCAACTCTATCTCTTTCAAGATCAACATCCAATTTAGACATCTGATCTACTGGGACCTTGAGATTCTTGGGATCATTTATTGTAACCCCTATCATTCACTACTTTCCCTTACCTTTAGGGCCTTGATAACCAACTACTTGACGAATGACAGGTTCCTCCTCTCTGAAATTTTCAGGTTCATAAGGTAACTCATTGCTTCCAGATTCATCACTTGCCTCCTTAACTAATCATTTCTAATCATTTTTTATCTTACTTCATCTTCCTTTTCTTTCTCTCTTTGTTGTCTGAGGGCAATATGTCTTTGGATAACATTCCTCATCTCAATAGCCTCTTCATCAAGACCCTCTGAATTTGGGAGGGTGGTGTCAGATTCTTCCTCCTCTCTTTCATCAGGAGAGATATGATCTTTATATGAACCTATTCCCATGTCTGCAGCCTCTTCATATTCAGATACATTACCTTCTTGGCTGCGTTGGACTGGTCCTTCTTCTCTAATGTCCTCTCAACTTTCATTTTGAGGGAGTCTTCTATTATCTTTTAATCTTCTTAGCTGATCAATATTAGATCTAGTTGGGATATCATCCCCTAATCTACCTTCAGGATGTATCTTTGACCAAGACCTAGTATTTCTGTATCTCATATTGGAAAGTGTGTGAGAAAATAATATTAATACTCAGCACTGCTGCAGAGAAACTCATAGTCACCCCCAACAATAATTGGGATCACAACACTAAATGATATGAATAATTGAAAATAGATAACTCTCAAGATATAATAATGACAAAGGACCAAACTTGAGTAACTCTATGCATCCAATGCTCAACTTACTGGCCAGTTATGATAATTTTCTGCACTGTCCCAGAGTCGCCATCTTTATGGTGACTCGGATGGGTCAAATGATATGAATAGTATAACAGTAGAGATTCCTTGAAAGGTTTAGCAAGAATTTTACATCTCTATCCCCAGTGGAGTCACCATCTTTTTGGTGACTCAGATGGGTGAAATGATGTGAGCAATAATGCACCAGAGATTCCTTGAAAAGTTTAGCAAGACTTTTACATCTCTATTCCCAGCAGAGTCACCATCTTGTTGGTGTTTTAAACTGTTACGCTTTAAGAAGAAACCAATATATATTATGACTGATATTAGGAGTGGTTAGCTCCAAGTGTGAAAGCTTTGTAAGATAATTGTACAACCTATAGGGACAAGACTACCCTCTGCACTTCTGGCTTTGAAAAACCAAGGAGGGTACACCTAATCCAGAAAAAATCAACTCTTTACAACACCTTCTACTTATAGATTCAAACAACAGGTGATGATAAGAAAGTGCTAAATTCCAACCAAGCATTCATTGACTCTCCATTACCATGGTGGGATAACAAAAAACAACTTTAAATGTAAAGAATTCTGTAATGAGTTTGATTAAATTTAGGGATAGAATATAGCTAAACCTATCAGACATATATCTCCACAGAATATACTAGTTCTGGATCAGTGCCTTATCCATTAGGTAAGCTCCTAAATACAATATTAAAACTAAAACAACCTCTTGGTATAGACTCAAAGCCATAAACATAAAATCTCTCAGGATACACACTACAAGATCCTTAAGTAGATAATCCAATAGAATCAATGTAATATCCAAAGCATTTTAATTTGATCTAAGATCAAATACTTGTGGAATACACATATGTATAAGCAAGACTCATACAGTAAGCCATAAAACTTACAACTCAACAGATAACACAAAGGAGAGACTTAAAATCTGAGATCAATTATATTAAGTATGATGAAATTTTGTTCCTGAATCAATATGACAAGGAAATATAAAATAAGATAATATGCAAAGGATCATACAACTTTCAATTCTATCTTAATAAAATCTGCAAAACATCTGCTATATCCTAGACTAGAAACAAATACAAGCCTAAAGATTTTTACAATATTTTCCCAATTCTCCAGCCCTTACTAAATGGTCTTGAAAATTCCTTTATAGAAACATGAATGCAATAAGCTTCAAACCATTTAGGGTTAGGGTTTACAACCAATCATGTCAAGCATTTAATTCTGTTATCAATTTGAAACCCTATCTCTTTCTCTTCAATCTATGCAAATCTGGTCTGAAATCAATTGCCCTAGTTAATGGATGTGAATGCAATATCCTGAGGTGAAAGAAATTCCAAGGAAGATATAGAGAGAAGCTCAACATAAATGTAAAGAGAACATATGCCTCTATATGTATTTATCAATCTGATTTAGAAACCCCATTTGTCAATTATGGTTATGAATGCATCTTACCATATCATATCTCAATCCCTACACTATTCAATAGCTGTGCAAAGTTGACCCACAAGATCAGATCGCAACATTAATGCCTCCAAGATAAAATACCAGTCAACCGCCATGAAAACCCACTGAGAAAACATTTAAATATTTGAATTTATGTTATAACGGTCACAGGTGGCACAGAAAAAGACTTGGATGGCTGAGATTAAATCCCTTTTCAACTTTAAAACATAGCCGTAGATATTTTTTAAGTCATCCGGGCACTCAGATTAGATCCTGCTAGGTGTTGCACATGCGCAATGACTCAAAGAGTATCTTTCGATCATCTTTCCCTTGAGGCTTTGCACTATCCGTTAGATCAAACTCAACTACATCGTCCCTTATTTTCTACAATGTATGGACCCATGAGTAGATCGGGACATGTGGAAAACAAGTGTAATGCCTCAAACATTAGATCTCGAACACTTTTCCTTTAAGGATTTATGCCCACCGTTGGATGAAATTTGAGTTGTTTGCTCGTTACCATGTTTTAAGCTTCAGATCTAGCCCACAACTTTCTACGTGTCCATCAGGCGCAATGTCTCAATGGTTAGATCAGATACATCTCTGCTATAAGGCTTCACGCCATCTGTAAGATCTTCTACAAGTTGACCATTTGTTAATTGATTTCAGACGGGCCCCAAATCTCACAACTTCCATGCATCGAGATGACACAATGCCTCAAACATTAGATCTTGTGCACTTTACCCTTAAGGCTTTGTGCTAGCCGTCAGATTAAAATTAAATTGACTATTGTTTAACCCGTCCGTAGACTCAGAAACATTACATGTGGTGATCAGGCGCGATGCCTTGAAGACTATCTGTCGTGCATTTTTTCATTGAGGAAAAGTGCTGACCACCGGATCAAATTTTACTTGTCTAAACTTTACCTTGTTCTTTCTGATTTCAGCCCGATCCCTCCATGGAAACGTGGCATAATGGCACAATCCCTTGAAAAATAAAAATATTTATCTTTATGATCAAGGGATAGCACTGGCCGTAGATCTTCTCACATCTGCACAACCTTTATCGGCCCTTAAAAACCCAGAATTTTATGATGCCAACAATTCTGTGGCTAAAGGGCGCGATGCCTTGATGAATAAAGATCTTCATCTTCGCGATCAAGGGATAGCGCTAGTCATCAGATTTAAATCACACTTGAATTTGACTCATAACCTTCTTTTAACCCTGAGTAATTCATTTCTTTATGTTTTTAAGTCGCTGAATAAAACCTTAACCCTTGAGTTTATCTAGCGATTCAACACCAACTGCACATCTGAATCATGATCAATGGCCTGTGCATAATCTCTGAATCTAAAAAGCATATTCCTTATCATTCTAAGGTTAAGAGATAGAGGGTCTTCCAAGTAAACATGGCCTTCAGGTGCAATTCCTTGAAGAGTATCTGGTGATCATCCCTTCCTTGAGGCTTTGCGCCTACCATTGGATCGAAACAAACTTGCTCGACATTTGCATAAAGATAAAGTATTTTGGGGATATAGAATTAGGATATATTAAAACCCTGCTAGGAAAATAATTTAAGAAATAAAGTGTCCCTACTCGATGAAAACCTAAAGACATGATACAAGACTTAAGACATAAAGGTTTAAGTTACAAAAGTAACTTCAAATTATAACGAGTCTTTGAGGCTTTAGGGTTTTAGCATGAATTTTGCAAAAAAAGACTTAGGACTTTAGGCTAGAGACCGGAGGAAAAGGCTTAGAACCATGAAAATGTTTGAATCAGAATGAGAAAGGATGATGATATGAAGAAGGATGTGTGATGATGTTATTTCTAAGGTCGCTTGGCTTAATATTGCATATTGGAGTTGTTACAGATGTTTTAGTGAAGACTGGATTTTGGACTGTGACAATGATGCTTGATAGAGCAAGTCCCTATGCTTTGGGGACATCTTACAAGCGATGATGTTTTAGGTTATGCGAGCTTAAGAGATGATAGAAAGAATATTAAGGAATGTTTCTCATTGATCGCAAGGAACCATGAATTTTTTTGAAAGGGTCTAACACACTCTCTTTCTTTATGAGAGCCCGTTGAGGTGAAGTAAGGTCACTTGAACTTATGTGTTATTCCTATGACCAATGTTGTGACTTCTACACATCCACCTCCTGTTGAGTTTGCATCTATAGAACATGATTCCTCTTCATCTTTTCCTGAAATTGTAGCTCCATGCATTGAGACACCTAGTGTAGTTGTTGAGGACATAGAATAGGATATTAATATTCTCTCAGATGATAGATTCAACACATCTCTAATCCCACCTTAATTGAAGATTTCATTACAAGATTCTCATGCGTTCTCCTTTGAGAATCAACTAGGCCTTCCAGTTTCACCTCACATTCAGGGTTTCATTTTCTTTGTCTTTTGCCTTTATTTCTTTCGCATTGGAGCCACATTGGTCTGATCATCAACACAAGGGTTCTATCATTGGGGGGGGGGGGGGGTTG
>MU225389.1:24160-49765 GCA_018584345.1 Thuja plicata
AGGAAAAATGCACCACCACTTGTGCTCTTTCTATCATCAACATTTCCTGCCCAATCGGCATCAATATAAGCATGCAAAGTAAAATTATCAGACTTTTCATACCATAAACCATATTCCAGAGTTCCTTTCAGATATCTGAATATCCTCTTAACTGCAGCAAGATGAGTCTCTTTAGGATCTGTTTGGAACCTCGCAACAATTCCAAATGCATTAGCAATGTTTGGTCTAGTGTGAGTTAGATATTCTAAACCTCCAATCATGGATCTGTACTTTGTATGAAAAACACTTTGAGATTCATCAATAGTAGTAAGCTTGCAACTAGTAATCATAGGTGTTCCAACAGGTTTACAATCTTCCATTCCAAACTTTTTCAACAATTCCTTAAGATATTTGGTTTCAGAGATGAAAAAACCATGTTTGTTTTGACTGATTTTCAAAAAAAAGGAAGAACTTAATTTCACCAATCATAGACATTTCAAATTCACTTTTCATTTCCCCAGAGAACTTACTCATTTCATCATTACCTTCAAAAATAATGTCATCTACAAAGACTTCAACAATTAAGATTCCATCTTCACTAGTTCTCATATACAAATTACTATCTGCACTACCTTTTCTAAAACCAAGATGTAGTAAATACCTATCTAACCGAGCATACCATGCTCTAGGTGTTTGTTTCAGTCCATACAATGCCTTTTTCAACTTGCAAACCATGTCTTCATCATCTGTCAAGGGAAAACTATCAGGCTGCTAAATGTAGACTTCTTCCTCTAGATCTCCATTCAGAAATGAAAATTTCACATCCATCTTATATACCTTAAAGTCCTTGTGTGTGGCATAAGCAAGGAACAATCTTACTGCCTCTAATCTAGCAACAAGAGCAAATGTTTCTTCAAAGTCTATGCCTTGTTGTTGTGAGTAGCCTTTACAAACCAATCTAGCCTTATTCCTTACAACCATACCTTCTTCATTCATTTTGTTTCTGAAAACCCATTTAGTTCCTATAACATTCTTGTCCTTAGGTCTAAGAACCAATTCTTAAGTGTTGTTTTTCTCTAACTGATCCAATTCTTCCTGCATTGCTTTAGTCCAAGATTCATCTATACATGCCTCATTAGTAGTTTTTGTTCTACTTGTGAAATCAAACAAATCTCATTTTTTATTCTAGATCTTGTCATCATACATTTAATTGCATCACCAATAATTTGATACTCAGGATGATTTTTCTTAACATACCTTGGTGTCTTTGGAGTTTCAGTAGGATCATTCAACCATACCTCAATTTCATTGTCAATCTCAAAAGTTTCCTCTAGACTTGCAGTAATCTCCCTATTCTCTGGAATATGATTACAGTCATACATTCTTTCCTGAATCTGAAACCTCTCATCAATTTTTACATTAGCACTTTCAACTATCTTCCTCAATCTTAGTTTCAAACACTTATAATCCTTACTTAGATTTTTGGTAAGTTGAAATGCTTTCTTTTCCTTCAAATTTGAAGCATATGCATTTGCATTTATGAGGAAAGAGTTTGTTCTTCTTAGGGCACATTTTTCTTGTTGAAGACTTCTTTATTGTTGATTTTTAGCAATTTAGGGATGCATGGAACACGTTTGTCACTTCTCATCCATGAATCATTAGATTTGCATTAATTCTTGATGAGAATTTGTTAAAATAATGGTCTATATACCTCTGTTTTTCCTCTTAGTCGTGAATTCAAAATTCTTGTAATCATTTCCAAAATTTTGTTGGTTTTCCTAAAGAAGAAGAATTTTGTGTTTCCCCTTTGCATTCCAAGAGAGGTAAAATTTCTATTTTCTCTTTCTTTGGTTGCATTTATGTTTTTTTTTGTATATATGCTGTCATTTCTACTTCTCTCATTTTCTCTAAGTTGCATATGAGAATGCAATTTATTCTCATATGCAGTCGGGATTAAAAACCTTTTTCTTATGATGATTTTCCCAAAAATGCATGAGAGATGCAAGGTGTTGTCATATATGCAGTCACTCCATAAAAACCCACTTTTTCATACTCTCATTTGAAAAAAGAAGATGTAAAGCGCCCAATATGTTAGCATGTTCAAAAAGCCCACTTTTTCGTCCTATATGCAGTCATGATCAAAAAGCTCATCATGCTACAAGTTGAAGATATTTCTTCATCATTTTTGTCTCATTCCCCAACTTGTGCATATGCATTAGAAAACTCCACACATACCTACTTTTCCATCTTCTTCAGAGGCTTCCCTCTTCTTTTGGTTTTACGTCTAAAATGGATTTTTCTTCTCTCAATGATGAAGTGCTTGTTTTCTGGAAATTTCATGTAACAGTTACTACAACTGCAAATCTTGTCATGTCAAAAGGAAGATCTGTATCTCCTAAGAAGAATGGAAAGAAAAAGATGAAATATCAGTACAAAAAGTACCAGAATTCCATCATACCTTCTCAGATTACATCTTATGTAGAGGAAATCAGAGACATAGAGATTGACTACCTGGATATAGAGGAGTTTCTGAGAAGAGTAGACATATCCACCAAGGATGAGATGGTCAGTATCTGGGAGAGCTACGTACACTAAATTTCTACTTTCCTGATGGCTGCACTTGAACTCGAGTTTGTAATAGCTTGTGCCAAACACTTTGATCTTGCATCCAAAATAATCAAAGATTAGGATGGGAAAGTAGTGATCATCTTGGATCCGGACACTATTGATCGAGTCTTCAAAGTTCCTCCAACTCTAGTTATGATGGACATGATAGTTGTAAAGGTTCTCAACAGCTGGGAGAATAGAAAAACAACTTGCATGAAATATATCAATGAACATTGACTAATCACCAAGAGGCCTAATTTTGTGAGGTGGCCAAAGGGAATGCACATATCTGACTTCAAGGAAGAGGTTCATGATCGCATAACCTTGTTGAGTAGAATAAGAGGTTTTAAAGTGTCAAAACTTTTTGAACCATAGATGTATAAATTTTTCTCTTTGATTCTGAAGTCAAGACAAAGGTTGTTCTAGGGTGAGCTCATAAATGACTCCATTTGCGAGCAGTTGAGACAAGTACTCAATACATGCACTTTCTACATGAACTCCTACCTTGTTTACATTGTTGCTTCCCTAGGGTCTTTCTCTGGGTTTTATACTAAAGGGGATAGAATACAAGTACCTGCTTGGATGTATTATGATCAGTTACAAAAGGTGGAGGAGTGGGTGACCTATTTTTTCCATATGTGTCCTTTCCAGCCTCCTTTTCTATGAGAGTGTCCTTAGGCAATTCTCTTTGATCTGTCTATGATTCTTGGACATTTAGAATCCCTGAAGTAACTTGCACGTCTACCTCCTTATCTGTATCTGCAGACTCTATGGTGGATGAAGGCATCTTGGTATCCATGTCCTTCCTCGAGTCTGATTCCATGAGGGGCTTTTCATCCATGGGGATAGTGAATTGGGAAGGAGGAGGAGTGAGGGTAAATTGTGGGACCAATGGTACCTATCCCCCCATATTTATTTCCATAGCATGACCAAGTGGGTCTATCCTTTAATCCTTAAAACCTGCAAGATCTTGAAAGTCAGATAGATAAAACTCATCAGGACCAAGGAAACCTTGGGGATCTTCTTGTTTCTCTTGTGCTCCCATCCCCACACTGGTCGGGATATCCTTTTCTAGATTTTTTTTTAGGGTAGTTGTCCTTGATCATGTTCTCCTTCTTAGAGGCATATCCTCTTCTTCTTCTTCTTCCTCTTGCAAAGTCTCCAATTGTGGTGATACAAAGGATCTCTTCCTTTTGTAAACTCTTCTCCTTTCCCCTTGGGTAGCCTTTTGTTCTGTGGCCTTCACATCGGGAGATCAACTTGTAGTAGGATCCTTCCCCTAAGTGGTTGGTGATTGATCTGGGGGTGAGGATATGCTCCCATTCATCATTTTCTTTGGTATCTTAGTTTTGGGATTTGAGCTATAGGCCACAAGGTGTTCATGCATGTACATTGTTTCTGATTTCTGGGGTGCTACCTCTTTGAACTTGGGAATTACTACCATTTCCCCTCATTGTTATCCCCTTTTGATGGTGAATTTAATTATGGTTTCATCAGTATAGGGTCCATTTTGAATGGCCTTTTAATCCAATTTTTGGTAGTCTTAACCACATTCCTAGCTTTGAAATCAATATTATCATTCTCTTCCTTGTCCACTTCTGCATTCAGGATGGGTTTCGTATATATTTTATCTTCATTATATAAGGATACAACACATCCTCTCTCTTAATTTCCCATGCCTTTGGTGGAATATTTAGTTCTAGGGCAGGTTTTGCAATTTCAAGGGACATTCTGTAGTAGTCCTTAATCTTGACTTAGTAGTCATCCACGCAATTAATCCAATGATCTTCTAGGTGAGGCTCATGCACATAATGCATTGCCATGATGTGGTTGTAGGTACCAATGGGGTCAAACCTGGTCCTGATTCATCCAATGGAATGTAAGGGGAATTCATCCCACTTAAATGAAAGAGACTTGCAGACCTTCATGTCTGGTAAGGTATGGGGACCAATTGATAGAGGGAAGTCCCAACATTGCTTCTTCTTAGTTTTATATGCTCATAAGCATCAAAAAGTTGTCTTTTCATTTCTAAAATAACTATCTTGTTGGAAGGATACCTGGGAAGCTTCTTTGGGGTAAGAGTGCACCCAGCCACTCTGATATATGTGAAGGTCTTGAATTGAATGTAGAAGGCTCCTATTGCCCTCACTTTAGCAACTGCCTCCTCGGAGATTCTCTTTGTGTAGTCATCTTCAATAGAATGAATAATTGCAAATGTGAAAGCATCATTGACAATCTTGTAATCAAGGCTATTATCATCCATCTTTTATTTCCTGACCATTTGAGGATATATAGTGAATGGCCATGCATTTGGCTATACAAAAGCCCCTCTCTTTACCAACCCCAGGTATTCCTCCCTGGTTGCTAACAAGTAAACCATATATGATGTCATATAGAAACGGGGGTTTTTCTTCATTGTAATCAACTGCTAATCCAAGTTGTCGCTCAGGATGGTGGCCCAATAAAACCTAGCTCTCCTACCCTTGATCCTCTCAATAAGAAATATCATCCAATGTTTGATTTGGATAGATTAAGGTAGTCCATATAACCTACTGAGAATTGTGATTGTTGCTTGGATATCATCTTTTAATTATCCTCTTCTCATGTATATTCTCTCTAATTTATTCGTAGGGAGAGGTTTCCTTAGTTATTCCTTATTCACAATCTCATAAGCATCCAATGTGTTGTTTTTGAATCATTCTAAACCTTTATTTACTGAAAGGTCATAGAATCTGTCAACCCCTTTTGGCAAGTGGAAGACATCTTCAATATTGTCTAGCCTGATATCAAGGACAATATCCCCTACGCTATTCTTCACCAACCTCTCATTTGGGATGTAGTGTTGCGCGAGATCCATGATGAGATCCGAGGACAGGATGGATACTGGGTGCGCTACAACATTGACCAGACTTGAAGCACTAGAGTAGTGCAATCAACAGATCTCACGTTGGGGTTATCACATCTAGTGAGAAACTCATCCCAATTGACATTTCCAATGTTAGTATATGTGACCTCGCTATGGTGGTTCTCAACCTTTGAGGTTGTGTGGTACCCTTTGAATAGGTACTTCATTGGTGATCCAGCAACCTTTTCTGGCATTTTGCAAGAAAACATGCAACTATTAGTAAACTTTATTGAAAACAACTACCTAAAGGCAAGCAAAAATAGAAATAAAACTCAGAGTCATGCCCAGCAGTTTGAAACCATTAATAAATAACTTCCATGTGACTTTCATCCATTAGGACACCGAAGATAGGATCAGCCTCTGAAAGGTCAAACGTGCGAAATATGGGGACTTAGTGAAGGTTGGTTTCAGCGCTTCAGTGTGTGAAAGATATGACGAAACTTGGAGGGTAAAAGTGTGAAAAGGCAAAAAATTGGTTAAGTGGGCTTGGAAGCTAAGTTTCAGTGTTTCGGACATCGAAGATGGAACTACTTGTCGGAGGCCGAAAGGCCAAAAAAGGTGGGAGGAGCTAGGTTGATTCAGCTTTCGATATTTCAGTGTACAAAAGATAGGAAGAGTCTTCGATGTCCGAACATCCAAAATTCCATTTTTAGACAGTGACTTTTTGATGGTTTTTCTTATCTGTTGGAGTGACCCTTTCGGCCAAAAACCTGCAAGCACGAATGATAGATAATAAAAACTAAAGCGAGACCGAAACCCTAGGGTCTGACGTCAACCGACCTAACTAAAAACAATAAGGAAAAAACCTAACAGAGACCGAAAATAGAGCACACCACAAAGAAAACAAAAAAACCTAAACAGAAGATGAAGAAAACCTACCTGCGAATAAGAAGGGGCGGGGAGAACACCAACAAAAGAGCACACATGAAGGGAAGAAGCAAGACACGCACCAACAAACTAAGCAAAATAGAAGACAATGAAAATGTGCATTGAATACAAAGAAAACTAGATTTCAAAATGACTAAAATGCAAAGTGAAGAAAACACAAACTCTTTCCACCTTTTATAACCGCCTCTGATGTCATCATGAATTATTGACTTTCGAAGGCTGAAATTATTATACTTATGAGTCATGCATTTTTTGGTTTTTTGGAGGCCAAAATTCTGAAAGGACTTTTCCTCTGCTATGAATCAGACTTTTGAAATTTCGCAGTTATAAGGTTGAAAGGCCAAAAAGGTTTATCTTTTCTTCAAAATAGAAGAACAACATACCAACAGAGTAGAGGCTCCAAAAAGAAAAGAAGAAAGAAAAAAAAGGGGGGGGGTCCCCATGGCCAAGTGGCCAAAAATGGGGTGTGTGTTGTGGACCCACAACAGTAATATTCTCTTGGATGTCAAAAATACAACATCGATGTGCTGCATGTTGAAGGATTGACACATAATCTTCTCAGTGTTGGTCAAATAGTTTAGAAAGGCTATACTCTATATTTCAGTAACAAAGGATGCAAGATTTTGAATAATTCTAGAAGTGAAGTTAGATCAAGATTCAAGAATAAGAAGAAAGTGTTTAAATTGAATATTTATGGAGCAAAATATATGATTACCAAGGGTGATGAAGCACATGCTTGTTTATGTAGAGATGATCAACATACCAGTACAATTAAAGGATTAACAAGTTCATCTCAGAATTAGATTTAGTGCATTCAGATGATAAAAGAAATTAAAGAACAAAGTGGAAGTGGTCTGATGAAGACAACTAAGACATAACTAATAGAAGCTAAAGCACATACTGAAAAGAGAAGTCATATGTCTATCCTTGTCAGTCAAGAAAAGTCTGAAATCAAGAAGAATCTTGAACCTATGAACCATGAAGAGGTTGTATGTGCTCAAGATAACAATTCAAAGCATCAGAAGAAACATGCAGAACTGGTAAGGGAATTCAATTCTCCTCAAATTTAAAGGTAATTAATTTATTTCTGGAATTATCGACCATAAGGCTTTACATTGTAGAAGAAGAATGGGTTGCACATGGCATGATTTGAGAAAAAGTGGTGATGGGAATCATTTCAAATAAAAGAAAGATCAAATGTTTTGTGTGAAGAAGATCTGGTCACATTGCAAGTCAGTGTGTTACCAAACAAGACGAAGAAAGTAAACAGGAAATCATTGTGTGTTTCAAATGCAACTCACTGGGACATATTGCCAAAGGTTGCAGAAGTTGGAGAATGAACAAAAGAGACTATACATATGTGAACAAGAATAATGAAGATGAGTTAACTCAAGAGTCACAAGTGAATCCAAGGAAACCAAAGCATGAAGATCACTTCTGTCTAATCTCTGAAATTGAATCCAAAGAAGTGTATAGAGATTGCATAGATGATTAGTGAGTTAGAGCAATGGAATATGAACTTATAATTGCAAGTAATTTCAAAAACAAGGTCAAGATTAGTTTAGCTAATCTTGAGGCATTGCTACTTCAAAGAAGGTCAATGAATAAAAATGATATTGGATTAGAGGAAGGAGAATTCTCTAAGTCTAGCAAGAATAACTCAAAGAAGAATAAGAAGACTAAGAATACATTAGAAAGGAAGGCTAAGAAGTGCAGAGGTGAGTATCTTGTTTGCGATGAGATTGGACACAAGGAAGTGGATTGCAGGAAGACAAATATATGTTTTTACTATAGAAGGGATGATCATGATCCAAGAATATGTAGTAGTATGAAAAAGATGAGTAATGTTGTTAAAGGTGACAAAGTTAGATGTTTTTCTTGCAAGAAATTTGGTCATATTGAAAGACAATGTACTGCTAAAAGAAAAGATAAGAATAGACAGGGAATTGTTCTACAAATCATATACAACTTTTATGAACTTACTACTAAGGATAGTAAAGGGAAGAAGGTGAAAAAAGATGACACAAAGGAAGAAAACAAGAACCTGCTGAAGAATGATCAGATCAAGAAGAGGAAAAGAAAGAATAAGAACAAAGAGATGACAAATATGGGATCTAATTTTGTAAGATCCAAAGGCAAGTCAAAAGGACTTTCTTCTCCTACTCAAAACTAAGATGCAGAAAGATGCATCAGTCCAAATGAACCACATGAAAATATCATTAAAGTTGGATTGATGTATGAAGGCTACTACTTGGGAGGAGTAATCATGGCAAGGAAAAGCTACCTAATCAGAAATGCAGGATGTTACAAGAAAGTGCAAAATCAGGAAGCTAAGTGCTTGATCAGTGTATAGATGTCACAAGAATGTGTATGTGCAAAGAAAACAAGAAGAAGTTCTCAAAGATGAAGAGGAAAAGGAAGTTGACATTGATTTTACAAGGATAATTTCATGAGAACATTAACAATCCTTTTTCATTGATGTCAAAGGGGGAGAAGAGCATGTGAAAAATAAGTACAAATTGTAGTGCCAAAAGATGAAATTCAGCTAGGAAGAAGAGTGCATATCCAAGGGGAGAATTTGATGAAGAGAAGAGCATATGTAATCAGATAGAAGTTAGGGGAACCTTGACTCTAGGGGGAGTTGATTAACAGTAAAGAAGAGTTAGAGAGACTCTAAAAGATAATGAAGGATATTCTTAGTAGTACTGTTGATTATCTTTCATGGAGTGAGATTGTTGGTTTATTATTGTATTACTTATTTTTCACATCACAAGTTTCCATCAATTCAAAAGGGGGATATTGTTGGAATAATGGAAAATTTGGAAGATAAATGTGTTGGCATTGATGTCAACATAGCAGAGGAATTGATCATAAGTAGTAATTAGAAGAATAAACTGGTTGTTGTTAAATTAACTATTGCAGATTAGCTATTGGAGTAGGGTGTTCAAAGGTCCGGTGAGAAGTAGATATTACAAATATGGAGTTGTAAACATAGAGGAAGGATGTTGAAGTTTTTTTATCATGTTCACCCAAAGTTTCAAAGTGTTCCATGAAGATTTGGACAGGTAAACAAGTTATAAAAGTTTACTGGTAGAAAAGGTGACAGTTAGTGTTAACAGGAAGACAGAAAAAGGTCTGGTATGCTCAACAAAGTGAGAATTTTATGGAGCACATCTAGGAGTGTGTTTGAGACATACTCATGTATACTCAATTCAGAGGGTTTACACTTCAGAGGTCTGCATAGCATATTTTATTGTCTCAAATCCTTGCAGATAATGTTCTTGAGGTTCAATAAATAATTGTGGCTAAATCTAATGCATGGAATGTATTTATATGTTAATGTGCTACTCATGATATTGTAGGATTTTATTAAAGTATGTTCTTAATGAGTTGTCAATCCACATGGATCAGAAGGACTTGATTGGTTGAATTTTTGGTCAATGATAATATTTTTATTTGTATTATTTGTTCTTGGCCAACCTAGTTTGTAAATCATGTTGCGCAAGTACATAACATGATATCATGGATATTTATGAACTTAAGGTGGTTGTATGGATGAAGGCCATAATCTAATGGTTAGAGATAGATCGGGTATTGAGAATTGGCACGTTGATTTGAGGAATTGGTGAATTAGGTTTTACTGACCTAGTTCTTGGTATAAGATGATGAATTAGGGAGAATTCACTAGTGCGGAATTGGATGAATGGTTGCACACGTCAAGGATGATTGTTGAGTAGTTGTTGAGATATATTGAGGTCCATATTTCTTATCTAAAGGAGTCAGAAAGTACTTGAGCAGAGATCACAATTGAGCTTCAATGGAACTATCTTTGGCATAAGGTAGATATCTTTATCCAGTTCACAAAATATTTAGATCATTGTAGTGATCAATCTGTAAGGTAGTGAGCCTTTTTAGGGTTGTATCCCAAGGCATTTTTATTTGAACAGTGAGATCTAGGTAGTGAGCCTGAATGCAAATGCATTCCCCATATGTATTGTAATAATTTTTTACTTCTAACAAGGTATTTACTTATTGCGGGTAATCATCCCCACCATGGTTTTTCCCCTAATAGGGTTTCCACAATAAAAATATGGTTTCAAGAATTGTGGATGTGTTTCAGATTTATTGCTTTCAAGATTATTATTTGATTACATAATATGATCTAAACATTAGGATCGTATGATTGATAAGTTACTGTGTTAAAGGGGTTTAGAATTTTGAAGGTTTTTGAGTTTTGGATTATTGGGAACAACTAATTCTCTCCCCCCTCCCCCTCTTAGTTGTTCATTTCCATACTATCAACACTTTTCCTCACCAATGACATTGTAATTTTTAGATGGATTCATAGGAATAACATTAGTTTGTCCTTCGTTGTCTATAATGGGATGCAATTGAAAATATAATAGGAACTCCTCCAATAAACACATCAGGTTCTTCAAATGTCACTTGAAAGGATGTGTCCATGGTGTCTAAGGGTTAAACATGTGTTTCCTTCTTAGTGTCCTTCAGAGAAACATCAATTTTCTTATCTATTAGAAGTTTTGTCAACACATTCTCATTTTCCTCCACTATTTCATCAATCTTTCCAATAAAAAACTTTTTAATCCTTGTCTTACTTTGGAATACCTTATTTGCTAACTCAAGTATCCTGTCAATTTCATCTGTAGAAATCACTAGGCAAAGTTGCGATAAAACTTTCTCTCTTATTTCCTTATCTTTTTCTTGTGTTGTGAGTCTTGTGCCTTCCAAAATGTTGAATAGTTCATCTAGTATTTCTCCTTTTAGTTCAATCAAGGCTTTATTATACTTGTTCATGTAGAAAATAACTCCTTCAATTAATCTATTTTCATCCTCATCATATATATTGTAATACCTTTTCACTTGAATCAAAATTCCATGAACTAACATATCCTTAATTGCATCATCAGCATAATAGTGTTGTTTACCTGAGTCAATTTTAGGATTTTTCTTTATAGGTCCTTCTTCTAATGTAGGATCTCTAGCAATTATTGTTTCCTTGCTCCTTCTAACCTCAACTTCTTCACTGCATCATCTGAATAAATGGATTCATCTTTGTTATCATCCTTTGCTCCTTTATAATCTTTTTTAGGCTTTCCTTTTTCTCTCTTGCTTATAGTTGCAAAATTATCCTTTGATTTTAATGATTTAGATTGACTTTCGTTTGGTGATGTTGTCTTGGGTGTAGACTTATGTCGCATAACAGTCTCTTTCTCTTTCTCTTTAAACTTCTTCCTATATGTTGTCACCTTTTCTTTAGTAAAACCCATCTTTTCACCCATCATATCAACCTCTTTTATAATTCCCCTTTCCCTTATAGGTCTATTAACCCCTTCATGTATTTTAAGGCTCTTTTTTGCAAAAGTGTCGAACCTTGTCTCATCCTTATCCATGGTCTTCTTTACTATGTCTTATGTATAAGCTTCAAGAAGTGGGAATCCACCTCATAACCCATAGGCATTACACATGAAGTCCTAGGTTCTAGTGCTTCCATTAAGCATGCATCAGTCTAAACCATAAAACATATATTGTTTGCATATTTCCTTACAATTTTAGGAGGGATTTTGTATCTCAATTGCATTGATTGTTGAAATTTTTTAAAGTAACCCCACAGAGAACTTCTCCCAAACTAGTCTCCAAGCATATTATAGAAATTCTTAATGTGAATAGCAATAGGTTTGTCTTCCTTCCACTTAACATTACCAAATCTAGGAAATTAATTTATGAATTAGAAGAAAATTCATACAAATAATGATCCATACTTAAAATATTTCTTCTTGTCCTTCTTGATCTTGGCCAAATTCTCTAGAAGCTATTCTCTTAATGATTCACAAATATCATACTCTACATCTTTCTTCACCATTATATATGCAACATAAATGATAGTGTTAGAGATAGAGTTCTCATTATTGGAGTGGAATACCTTTTATCCAAGGACCATAGATGAAAACTTGACATCGGGTTGTAGAATATTGTTAGCAATCATCGCACGTATATTCCACTGTGAATCAGTCAATCTAGCTACTACATCCTTCTTGATAAGCTTGTTAGAATTGTAAAATTTTAGGGCTTCAATGGCAGATTTCCAAAATTGCAGAGAGTTTTCTGTCTTCTTTTCGTGTGATAGGGTTGCAAAGGCATGTTGTAGCCGTGTTTTGTTACCTTTAGGTTGTCTTTGTGGAGCCAAAACAGTCAGAAAGGTCGTGGTGCCTTCACTGGTTTGTTTTGTGTTTGAAATGCCTCAGGTCATATATCCCACATTGGTTGTGTAGTGAAGTGACATAACATTTTTATACCCGAGCCCATAATAGGTTAAGTGTTGAAAGGCATGCGCCTTTTGGTTGACAGTTTGTAAGTGTTCCGGTTAGTGGCGGCCAGCTGGCGGACAAGGTGGATACTTTTGTGGGCCCACGCTCAGGTGACAAGTTCCACAAGGTGACAGGTGTCAACAGGGTGCTATGGCACAATCTGAG
Source organism: Thuja plicata (assembly GCA_018584345.1). Classification (NCBI taxonomy): domain Eukaryota; kingdom Viridiplantae; phylum Streptophyta; class Pinopsida; order Cupressales; family Cupressaceae; genus Thuja; species Thuja plicata. The sequence continues at coordinate 37,031 of MU225389.1, forward strand.
TCACTGCAGGTCCAGTCAGTTCATGCAATGGCACAGGTTTTGACATGTGGCAAATTAATAGTTGGCGAGCCAAGTTGGATGGACAAGTGGTAGAGGTCCCAGTGAATAAGGTGGTGTCACATAGCACAAGCGACATGATAGTTTGGTGGGACCGAAAAGTGGATCAAGTGAGAGGGTGATGCGTGGTGGCGAGTGGAAAAGAAATGATGAAATAAAGATCAAGATCCAATGGTGATTCGCCATCGCATGAAGGAAAGATGCAGGGAAGATATGCATCCGCAGTGGCGAAAAGCTTGACACACATCCAGGTCAGTAGTAAGGAGTGTGGGGCCTATGTATGAAGAGATAGATAGGTGGTTCCAAGGCCCAGTGGGGAGTTGCCATGTGGTTTTCAACGGAGTTTGACCAGGCATAAGTAATTTTTCTTTTTACTTGATGCCCATATAACATAAAGTTCATCAACGGTCATGTTTTAAAGTTGTGAAAAGTTTTCAATGGGGACCGTTGATGGGGTTTCCGCACTAGGACTAGCTGTTATGACTAAATTATTAATTTTCAAATGCTTCCTTGAGGTTTTCAGCCATGGTAACATGTTTCAGGCGTGTAGGGGAGTGGCTTGAGGTTCTTTTCATCCTTGGCTTGACATTAAGGGCATCATTTAGTGGTTGGAGATGTTCTCATGGTTCTAGACCCATTAACTATAGCATGGTGGTGTTATGGGTCTCTGGTTTTGTGTGCCTTTTGGGGACTCTCTGCCCATTCTATGTTTTTTTTGCCTTTGTGGTTGGTGATGGTGCGTGAGGTCAGATCTTTTGGATGATCTTTTGGAGAAATAATGATCTACAAAAAAGAACTGCATTAATTTCTTAGGACAGTTGTCTGATAACCCTCTCCTAGGGTTTCCTCCTTCTACTTAAGGCTTTTCTCTTTGTTTTAGGGGTTCCAAAATTGTTGGTCCTAGGGATATATCAGATTTGTTTTAGATTGTTTTCAAGAAAAGATAGAAATTTCTTTGATCTTTTGCACTTTATTGAATGGTGTTTTCTTCGATCAGATAGTAGAAAACCCTGATTCATTATACTTAATTCAAGTCTTCTGAGTTTTAAGTCTCTCCTTGGCGTCTTCCTTATGAGTTTTGGATCTTCTGATTCATTGCATTGAGTTTGTTAATGTATATGTTGTTTTCCATAGTTTTGATCTAGGATAAAATGAAATATGCTTTGGAAATGATATAAACTCATTTGATTTGTCTACATAAGGATTCTATAAGAAGTGTGTAATTTGAGTTGATTTTTTTTATGGTTGTGAGTCTATGCGAGTAGGTGGGTTTCTATTTTCTTTTCTGCATTGAGGTATTTCCCAATGGATAAGGCACTAATGATGAACTAGTATATCTTTTGTTGATACATATCTGATCTAGTCTGGATATATTCTACAAATTTGCATCAAAACCATTAGTACATTATTCCATACCCTATGGTGGTTGTTTGTATGTCCTACATGGTAATAGAGAGTCAATGAATGTCTGGTTAGTATCTAGCACTTTCTTACCATCATCTGTTGTTATAATCCAGAGTGATAAGGAGTTGTAAAGAGTTGTATGTTATATGGATTAGGTGCACCTGCCTTGGTTTAACAGAGCCAAAAGTGCAGAGGGCAGTCTTGTCCCTATAGTTGGTCCAATTACCTTGTAGGGATTTCATACTTGGAGCTAACCACCCTTAAAATCAGTCTCAAGGTATATTGGTATCTTTTCATAGCATAAACGTTTTCAAACACCAACAAAATGGGGACTATGTTGGGGATAGAGTGTAGTATTGTGTCCTAACTGACCAGTAAATTGACCATTGGAAGTATAGATTTACCTTGTTGTTATCCTTTGTCCTGTGAGTGTTTTTTCTGCCACTTTCATTCTGGTAAGTGTTGTATTTTCCAAACTTATTGGGTGGCGACTCTAAGATTTCTCTGTGGCAGTGCTGATTAACATATTTTCATCTTATACACACTTTCTTGACATGAGTCATAGAAATACTAGAGCTTGGGTGAAGAGACATCCTGAACATAAGATGGGGGATGAATTTCCAACTACCTCTAAGGCTAGTCATCCAAGGAAAGGAAAGAAAAATAAAAATGTCCCTAGAAATGAGAGACAAGTGGAGAACACAAGAATAGAAGAACCAATCTAGCATAGTCATGAAGGCAATGCATCAGAATATGAAGAAGCTATTGATTTGTGATTGGGTGCTTATGAAGATTATCACTCTCCTAGTGAGAAAGAGGTTGCATAATCTGATACTACTCTCACTGATTTTGATAGTGTGGCAGAAGAGATTGTTGAATCGGATAGGAGAATTCATGAGAAAATTGACATCGGACAAAGAAGAGGAAAAGAAAGGGAAGATAAGATCAGACATGACCAAAGTTTTCTTGAGAAAAAGAAGTGGCAGTTGCTAAGGTTGGAGGCGATGAACCAGGTTGAAGAACCTAAACAAGCAGAAGAGGAACCTGTCATCCAGCCAGTCCTTACTACCCAAGGACCAAAAGATAAAGATAAGAAAAAGGTGACAAGCATTCAAATAGATGAACCTGGAGTTCCCAAGGTTCCATTAGATTGAATGTCCAAGTTGGATAATGATCTAGAAAGGTCTAGAATGGAAATAGATATCATAGCTAAAGAGCTTGAAAAGGCTGAGTTGGAGGTTGTTGCTCTAGAAATGAAGAAGAAGATGGATTTTATCAGACAGACTTCTAGGCCTGTTGGTGCTAAGGCAGCTACAACATCACATGCTAAGGTAGTTTTTTCTCAGGATGACAACCCTTTTCAAAGGAGACCAACTCGTGTAGAAAGGTATAAACAGTTCTATTTCATTGATGTTCCTGGTTATCCAAATGTAGTCCCAAATGAAATCAGAGATAAGCTTCCCAAGTTTGTTGGGAATAATGTTATTACTTGTGAAGAACATTTGAAAATTTTTATTGATATGATGGATGACTATGAGATCATGTACGAGGATGTATTAATGAAGCTATTTATGCAGTCTCTAGTTGAGGATGCTAGGGATTGGTTTAGGGGTTTGTCTTTTGGCTCTATAGGATCTATGGATGAGTTAGAGAGTTGTTTTAAGGAACAATATGGTGATAAGACAAATGAAGGTTTTATGCTAAATGAGTTCAATAACATCAAGAAACGTCTAAATGAGGATGTTGTTGAATTTAATATAAGATTTCAAAAGGTCATGCATAAATTGTTCCAAGTTTTAAGGCTTGATGATAAGGTTTGTCTTGCCACTTATTTGAATGCCTTTGATTCAAAAATGGGTTACCTCCTTAGAGATAGGAATCCTAGAACTCTCAGAGATGCATATAAGACAACAGTGAATATTGAGACAAATAGGAGAGTGTCGGGAAATTTGGGTAGAAGAGAGGATTGGAAGCCTGCTAGGAAAGAATCAAATAGGCATTATGTTGCTAAGCCTAAAGATGAGGTAAATATGAAACACATTTTAAGTTTCATTAAGGATTTAAAGCCTGCTAAAAACAGGAATGTTAGGGTTCCAAATAATGACAGCTAGCCTATCACCAATAATTTTAATAGGCAACCAAGAATGCAGAACTATCCTTATACTACCCAATGGAAAGATGGGAAGCCTATTTTCCCACAAAGAAAGGACAAGCCTGATGGTAACACTCTTGATCCTTTACAAATAAATTATGCTAATGCATGTAATGATGTCTCATGGTGCACGTCTTGCCAATCCCCATGCAACTCTGATTATTGTGCAATTGCTTTGAACATATCTGCAAGTGAGGCACAACAAGAAAGAGAAGAGGAGGATGAACTGTATGATGATAGTGGTTGTGCAATGACTTCCTCACTCTTAAAGAGTGAAGAAGAATTTGATGAGGAAAATGGAGGTAAATACTTGTTTTCATCTCATGAAGAGGAAGAATGAATTGATGACATAAGGTGTAATGCTACAAGGGGTAATGAGCCTTTTGCAGTAAGAAGACCCTCATATGAAGGAATTGCACAAATTACTGCAAACATGGTTACTCAAGCAAGGAGTAACTACAATTTGAGAAGAAGAACAGTGGGAAATGTTGATGGTAGACCCTCTAGTATTTTTGTTAGATAGGCAAGAGCAAACACTAATCAAGCACTAGGAAAAGAAAAGCTTGTTGAAGGTATCAAAAGAACAAAGGTCAAGAAAGGAGATAAGCCTGATAATCCAATTGTTGTCCACAAGGTAAAAGTAAATACACCAAAATAAGTGCTCCTTCTTCTCAGGGAGATAGCAAAAGGATTGAGCCAGGCCTTGCTACTCAAGTTGAAAATGAGAATGTTGTTAATTTGAAGCAAGGCATTTCTGCTTTGAAATATACTCCATTTGATATGGGGAATTTGTTGTCACAAATCACAGTCAAGGTTCCACTCTTGGAGATGATGAGGATTGAGGAACACAAAGAAAAAACTTTAACATGGGTGAACAACATCTCTTCTACAAAAATGCAGGAGAGGGAAGAGGTTGAGAAAATCAGAAAATCAAAGGATAAATCTGATAACAAAGTGAAAGAATTAGAGGTGATTGTCTCAAAGATCCCTCGAGTTTTCTTAAGTACGATTCATGTGAGAACTCCTTTAGGAGTTGTAGATCCATTTTTCTTGACTTTGGTCATAAACGATAAGAGGCTAAAGAATTGCATGATAGACTCTGGGGCATCAAATATCGTCACGCCAGCAAAAATCATGAAGTCATTAGGACTGTAGGTTGATTCTCCTCGTATGGAGATGTCAAGCAATGAATTATAGAGAAGTACATGTCATAGGTACCATCAAGGCTTTTCCTTATAGACTAGCTACATGCTTAGAAAAGATGCTAACAATGAGTGTCTTGATAGTGGATATTCCTCCTCAGTATGGAATGCTCCTATCAAGGAAGTGGAGTGCCTCAATGGGAGGAAGTATTCAATGTTATCTCTCATTTGAAACCTTTGATATCACTGGTCAAAGTGTCAAGTTATCCAGAGAAATAAGAACTCCTCACATGATTGAGGAAAGTGATGATAATTATATGAATTGTTTCTTGGATACTGACATTGGATCTTTCCAAGTCCAAGACAAGAAGGTTGTGGTAGAAAATCAGCATGTGTTATTTACTAAAGAAAAAGATAATCTGGGAGATAACAATGACTTGTCAACAATGTACTTTGATGGTGCAAGCTCAAAGGAAGGAGCAAGTGCAGGAGTTTTGTTAATAACTCCTAGTGGTAAGACTTACAAGTTCTCATTCACTTTGTTATTCACATGTACTAATAATATTTTAGAGTATGAGGCCTTGTTGATTGGACTAATATTGGCTTCAAGACACAATATAAGGAATCTTAGGGTAATTGGAGACTATGAATTGGTGATTTCTCAAATAAGATCTAAATATGCTTCAAAAAATCAAAGACTAAAGCAATATAGGAGTGTTGTATGGGATGAAATAGAAAATTTTTATGCTTTTGGTATTGACTGGATGGATAGGAATCAAAACAAAATGGCAGACTTGTTGGCCAACATTGCTTTACGACTAGGAGATGTTACCTTTGTAGGAATTTCAAAGATTGAAGTTCAATCCAGGCCTTCTATCCCAGATAACATTGAAAGCTGGCAAGTTTTTGAAGATGATTTAGATATTCTGAGATTTTTTTATTGTGAATCGGATTTTGGAAGCAAATAAATGGACTTCAGTGGGTATGTAGAGACTGTGGATGGTAAGTATACTATTTTTTGCAAAGAGGTCCTGCAACTGAAGTCAAATAGAGTTCCCAAAGAATTGGTTGTGCTTGAGAAATCTTTTGACAATAAGGGCATTTCCTATTCTGCAAGGACTGTGAACAAGCCTAAGGACTCAAGGAGGAAGTGAATTTGGGGACAAATGAAGCTCCTAAGAAGGTGTACATTGGTAAAAAGCTATCCTCTAAACTCACAGAGTTGTTGGTTAACCTTCTCAATAAATATAAACATGTCTTTGCATGGTCTTATGATGACTTGAAGGCATACATAGAGGACCTTTTCCAACATGAGATTCCTTTAAGGGAAGGCACAAAACCTTTCAGACAAAAATTAAGACCTATCAATCCTACCCTAGCACCCAAGATGCTAGAATAATTGAAGAAGATGAGGGATGCTGGAATAATTAAACAAATAAGACATTCAACATGGGTATCAAATCTAGTACCAGTAAGAAAGAAAAATTGTGATATTAGACTTTGTGTAGATTTCAGGAACTTGAACATTAATTCATTAAAGGATAATTATGGGTTGCCTAACATGGAAGCCATGTTACAGAGGGTCACTGGATCAAAATTGATGTCTATGTTTGATGGATTTTCAAGGTACAATCAGGTTATGGTCAAGGAATCAGAGAAGTTCAAGACTGCATTCACCACACCATGGGGCACTTATGTGTACGTCAGAATGCCTTTTGGCTTGACAAATGCTGGAGCAACATTTCAAAGAGCTATGGATGTGGAATTTGCAGATTTTATAAATAATTTTCTAGCAGTATATCAAGATGACCTTATTGCCTATTCAGTAAAAGAGGAACAACATTGTGGTCATCTTGAGAAAAATTTTGTAAGAGCTTTTGAATATGGAGTTTCTTTTAACCCAAAGAAGTGTCTTTTTGGGGTGACAAGGGGAAAGCTTTTGGGGCATATTGTGTCTAGACATGGAGTAAGAATTGACCCTGAAAGGATAGATGCAATTGACAAGATCCTTCAGCCTAAGAATGTCAAGGGCATTCAATCCTTCTTTGGACAGGTAAACTTCTTGAGGAGATTTATTACTAACTTTGCTGAAACCAGTATCCCAATCTCAAGGATGATGAAGAAAGGAGCCAAGGTAGAGTGGAATCGAGAAGCATGCAAGGATTTTTTAGGTATCAAATAGGCTATCAAGGATGCTCCAGTCCTAAGAACACCAAATTATAGCAATCCTTTGCAAATCTTCTTCTTTGCTTCATATAATATTATTGCTGCAATATTATTACAAAAGAATTTAGAGGGCTTTGAACAACCCATTTATTTTTTCAGTAAGTCCTTGCAAGCACTAGAACTTAAATATGACATCATGGAAAAACAAGATTATGCCTTAGTCAAAGTTGTCAAAGCTTTTAGGTGTTATTTGGTAGGAGCAATTGTAATTGCTTATGTGCCTAGTGCTGCTGTGAAAGATGTTTTAGTCCAGCAGGAGGTGTCAGGAAGGAGATGTAGATGGATAAAAAAGATTAAGGAATTTAACATTGATATCCATATTACAAAATTGGTCAGAGGCATGGGACTTGAAAAACTCATGGCCCAAAGAAATTTGGATGTCAATCACATAAATATATTGGAGGAGGACCAAAGGCCCTATATTTGTGATATAGATTGTTGTGACTGGTAAAAGGATATTGTTGGATATCTGTAGAAAATGGTGTTGCCCCCTGACATGGATGAAAATAGAAAAAGAATAGTCAAGTTACATGTTGTTAAGTATGCAATAATTCAGGGATAGTTATGGTGGAGGAGAAATGATGGAGTATTTCTCAAATGTGTGGATTTTGACATATCTAAGAGCTTGATGGAAAAAATGCATGATGGTGCATGTGCAGGCCATTACATGGTTAAGACTACTACACACAAAATTATTAGATCTAGTTTTTGGTGGCCAAATATCTTCAAGGATGCCCATAGTTATGTTAAGAAATGTGATGCATGCCAAAGATTTTCAGGTAGGCTCAAGTTTGGGGAAATTTGCCTTTGAAGCATGTTGTAGTGGAAGCACTTTTTCAGAAATGGGGAATGGACTTCATTGGTGAAATTTCAAAGAAGTTAAGTGGAGGTCAATCATGGATTCTAGTAGCAGCTGACTACTTTACTAAAAGGGTTGAAGCAATCCCCACTAGAAAGGCTACTAGTAGGACTGTGATTGATTTCATGCTGCAAAATGTATTCACTAGATTTGGATGTCTAGAGAGTATTGTGATGGATAATGCAATGTGTTTTAGATCAGAAGAGTTCAGTGCTTTCTATCAGTAGTATGGGATCCAAATTTATTATTCATCCCCATATCATCCACAAGGGAATGGCCAGGCTGAATCCAGTAATAAAAGTTTGATCAAAATTCTTAAGAGGATGTTGGATAAGAACAAGAAAGCTTGGGATTCAAAATTGCAGTTAGCACTATGGGCTGACAGAGTAACATTCAAGAAGGCTATTGGTTGTGCACCTTTTGATTTGTTGTATGGTATTCATGCTAGGCTGCCTCAAAAAAATCTATTGCAGATGTACAAATTTGTCCAAGAATATGATGAAGATATCGATGATGATATGAGAATTAGACTGGATGATTTGATACAACTAGATGAATCAAGAAGGGATGCACATGAAATGAATGTTCAGTTGCAGTATAAGAATTTTTTTGATAAAAGAACAACTGTCAGGAGTTTTGAAGTTGATGACTTGGTCCTGATGTGGAATGTCATATTTGAAGATGTATAGTCAGAAAATGGAAGCACTTTCATAGGAGACTAGTTTATCCTTTTGAGTGAGTGGTTTGGGGTCATGAAAAGTGCCTCTAAATGGGTTCCTAATCTTGACATGGCTTTCCCCCCTGACCTACCTTTCTAACCTCCATTTTATAACCTAAATTCTGCACTCTGGGTCTCTGACCTATGATCCTGGGATCTGAGGACAGGGTCGACTTCCTAGGACAGGGTTGACCTTGACACTGCCCTAGGACAGGGTCAACCTCAACCCTGTCCTAGGACAGGGCTAACCTTGACCCTGTCCCAGGGTCCAAATCCTGAGAACTTTTGGTTTCCGGGATGTCGGTCTTCACAAAAAGTTTTCTCCCGCTTTCGGGTCGGCTATTTTGGGTTCTGAATTGGTTGATTCCTAAATTATATTTAATATAGGTACTCTCCTAGGGGTAAAGGCTTAAATGATGATTTAATTATCCTATGTAGGCCTTCTTATAAGATTGTGCCCTAATTTCATATAAAAGGGAGCCTTCTCCTCTCATTTTCTCTAACAAGCATGAAAAAACCATGATCAAGCAATTGAAGTCTTCTAATAAAGCATCAAGCATCCTTGTGAAGTGAAGTCCAAGCAAGCAATTAAGAAAGATTTGAAGCAAGCATCAATCATTCTCAAGTATCCATTTGCATGAAGGAGATCCATTGGAGGCCATTGAAGGATTCAAGCCAAAAAGTGCCCTTTTGGTGATCTCTCCATCCATCTTCTTCCAAAGCCCTTGTCAAGTTCAAGAATCCATTCAAGACTTGGTGTTGGAGATCTACAAGCAAGATATTGAATACATCCTTCCATTCTACATTCCATGTTTTGAAGCATACTTGTGGATCCACATATTCGAATCCGCCACAAGGACATTACAAGCAAGGTGAATTTGAGTTTTGCTTTGTTATTCTTTATGCAATCTTCAATTACATATATTAAGTTTAATTCCAAAACTGGGGTTTGACCAAGGCAAACCCCTTTCCCCCAACAAGAAAACATTTTTCTTGTAGGTACAGGTTCAAGATTGTAAATCTAAGGCCAAATCTGGAAACCCTTTTCAGATTTCTTTCAGACTGTGCGAACAGGGACACTTTCAGAGTTGAGCAGATTGAGTTGGCAAAAGTGGTACATGGTCGACCTTTTTCATAAGATGACATCACAATGAAAAAATAATTCTGGGTTTTGTCTATCTCTCTGTTCTGATTCGGTATCAACTATCAGCATCTCCAGAAACCATCTATAGATCTCAAAAAATAGCAATCTTTGATCTGCCACTTTATAAGGTTGGTACTTTCTCTTATTCTTTTCAATTACAGTCATTAATCATATTAATCAATCAATTTACAGAATTTAAGATCCCCTTTCTTGGTCTCTTTCCAAATATTGGATTCATTTGTGTATTAATCCTTTGGGGTTGATCAAAATTGGATCTCCTATTTGTGTATTTGAAGGTGAAAGAAAGGAGCATCTTATCTTCCCTTAATCACAATCCCAAATAACAATAAACCATAATTTTCTCCTTTACATTTTGGTAACATCAATCAATAATCAATCAATAAATCTATCATTTTTTATGTTACAGAAGATAAAGGAAAACATGGTAAGTTTGATCCTATTTGGCATGGACCATATATTATTGACAGTAAATGATGGCATGTAACTGATTGAATGTTTGAAGATGTTAAGTTGATCACCGAAATGCAGAAAGATAGTGCAAGACATTAAATCAGTTAATGGATTGTATTATCATTGATTTCAACTTGATATAATCTAATTAGTTATATTCAAAGTTTCAAAGACTTTAGAGAATCAGAAAGATAAAGATTATGCTTTCAGTAATGCATAAAAGACAAGCATTCACTATGTGACTTCAAACAACAACGGTCAGTGGAACCCGATGGACAAAGATCACCAAAAGTCAAGTCACAGTGATGCCTGAGCAAGAACACCAAGGAGAAGAATCACAAGCATAACCGATGACTAGAAACATAGTGTAAACCAATAGAGAAGCCCGAGGAGAACTGAAGTGTTGACCAAAGCTATCAAAGAGTTAAACACCGAAAATAAATGGAGTTCAGAAATGACAAAATATCTAGCTAGAAGAGCTAAATATAGATTTAATTGGTACTTATCATTGTTTTCATCGACAAGATAAGCCAGAGATAAGTAAAGGATTTAAAGTTGTTTTGTCCAGTTGGCAAGAAGATCTCTATGAGATAAAATGAGAGTTTTTCTTTAAATCTAATTGGCTTAGATTGTGGATCACACCAAGATCAAGAAAATCAAGAACCTAACAATGGTGATATCATGTCTATTTAAGAGACAAACTTGATTTATTATGGATCAAGGGGAGTGAATAAAAAAGAGGGTGCTAAAGAGAAACTAATGAAGAGCAACTTCGTACAGTCCTAGTCAATCAAGCTAAGGAAAGAGCTAAATTTTTCTGCGAACATCGAGAAACAAAGCATAGCATCACCGAGCAGAATCAAAGTTGAGCAAAGGTATAAAAAGGGATATATTGATCAGATTAGTTTTATGAGATTACAATAGAATTGAAAATTTGCAAGTATAAGTTGTATATGTGAATAGATCATACTGTTTCAGTTTAACCATTGATTCAGAAAGTCTCTTAACTGAGAAGGATTTAAAGATCCTTTCTATATTGAGATACATCCCAAGGAGTATCAAAAAGTTTGATCATGAATATAGCATGAGATGCCAGATACCATTTGACAAACCAGAAGAGTTTGGACAAGGAAGGCAACATAAAGATGCCCGATATCAAGTGACAGACTAAACTATTAAATCCTCTAACAAGGTCACACCTAACAGTGTGTTTGTAACCTTTAACAGGGTTGGCTCTTCACCAAGCTCACTTTAGAAGAGTGAAAAATTTGGGTTACCGGTCCCAAGTGGTTTTTGTTAGAGTATTATTACTCTAGTTGCTTAAGCTTCTCTTATGTGCGTTATTAATTAATTCTTAATTAATAATGTACAACCTAGTAGTTCCTTTTAGGGTTTCGTTCACCTTTTTAAGGTTGAACTTTGTAATTGTTGTTGATTAATTCAGTTGATATTTTTGCTCACATTTTGAGTAAACTTCTGGGTTCTGCTTTTTCCATTTTGTTGTTTCATTCTTGTGACAGGTTTATTGCATGCAGCTAGATCTTGGAGTTGAATCTGATATTTCATCAGTTTCTACATGGTATCAGAGCCTTGCTGTTGCAGCTTGTTCAAGTTTGGTTAGAGCTGTGGATCAAGCCCTCTCTTTCTGGGGTTTTCTGGAGTTTTTTTATCACTTTGGAGGAGGCACGATCTTCTAGAGCAGATTGAGCAGAAATGGACTTCGCCATTGCGTTCAGAAGGCCCGGGAGAGTCGAAATCATATAAAACTCGACTATTTTAGCCTCCGTGAGCACAGGCAAATTTTTCTGGCCTCTTAGGGCCGTACGGTACGGATTTCAAAGAAAAAAAATTAAAAAAAAAATGTTTTTTATTGAAAAATGTGTCGCAGCCCGAGCGGCGCCAGCGAACCACCCGAGCGCAGCCAGCGCGCAGCCCGGGCGCCACTCAAGCCGCGCCGGCCACCGGCCCGCCGCCCCAGCGTGCGCCGCTCCCCAGCGGCTCAGCCGCCACCGGCCAGCAGCCCGGGCGCCACCCAATCACCGCCGGGCCGCCACCCCAGCCGGCGTCACCGCCCAGCCGCCACTGGCCCGCAACCACCCGTGCAGGGCTGACGTCATGGTGACGTCAGCGGCCGGGAAATTCTTTTTCGGCGGTTTTTCAAAAAAAATTGGCAATTTTCTATTTTTCGGCGACTTTCGACGACTGTCAAATTTAATACACTAGACGGTTGATGGCCATTTGGACGTCAAATTTAATCCCGTCTCTGTGTTTTTCCAGAGAGTTGTATTTTGGAGGGGCAGTTGGTTTTTTGACCGTAACTTGAGCATACAGTGTCATTTTTTGGAAAATGAAATATTACCGGAAAGGTGTTTCCGAGACAGACGCAGTGGTATAGGTCTTATTTCCTGATTTTACCATTTGGTTGCCAATTTTTTCAGTCAAAGTAGTGCCTTCGTTTGTGCTCCTGTTCGGCTTCTGGAACTCAGGTTTTTCTCTCATTTTTTTTGTGCATTCTGTAGTTGTTTATTTGAGGTGCACAGGGGATAGGATTATACATTGTGG
>MU225389.1:57336-84038 GCA_018584345.1 Thuja plicata
TGCCTTTTAAATATAACTGCGCGCGCCAATTAAAACTCAAAAAAACCTTAAAAAACAAAGGTTTTTTAATTTTTTTTTCTCGAACCACGAGCCATACGGCCCTCGAAGGGCACGAAAAAACTCTCAGAGGCCCCGGTAGCCAAAAGGGTCAAAATTTTATATGATTTCGACTCTCCCGGGCCTTCTGGACGCAATGGTGGAGTTTGTTTTGGCTCAAACAGCTCTGAAAAATAAAGACCCCCCAGAATCACAGAAAAACTACCAGAAAAGCCTCTGAAGACTTCAAACCCTCTGTGCTTCAACAGAGAATGAACAGCCAGCAGCAAGATGGCTCTGATACCATGTTAGGATTGATGAACATCAATACAACCAAGATCACCTACATGCAAAGCTGTTACAAAGAAGAAGAAGCAGACAAAAGAGAGAAGGATCCAGAAAGCTATGGCGGCCGATAGGCCAGAGACAGGAAAACCATGTTGACAGAAATGATTTCTATATTCACCAATAATGATTTACAAAACTATCTCCTTCCTTACGAAATACAAAGAGGTGATTCCTTATAAAGGAATACTGAAACCCTAAAAGGGAAGCTCTAAAAAATAGAAACTGCCTAAGGTTAGCTGAAGCAAACTAGAGTGAATAGGGAAGTTACTAATTAGATCATAATGATTTAAATTAGTAACCCCGATAGACTATTACTCTAACAGCTATCACTTCTTCAACTCGCGAGGTGTGAAATAAAAATAAAAATAAAATGCCCTTTTTGTAACTTTACATACCCAAAAAGTGAATAAAAATTAATGTGTTGTACACTAGCTTCAAATTCTCTTAAATCATATGATAGAAAATCCATTATCAAACCTTTGAATCATTAGTGAGACCTCTTGCAAACAATGAGATATGTCCTTAATTCATTTTTACATCTGAATATTGACTCAGTTATAGTGGAAGTTTCTCCAATGGAGATGCCCCAACCATGCATCAAGAGTCAACACATCAGAATCAATCAACACAAGATCATTAAAAACTCAACAATGAACAATAAACATGCTCATTTAGGCCTTCACATTATATGAGAAACTAGGATTACATCATATATGCTTAGTAACATGTTGACTTATACTTAAGGCACATATGTCTGATTACATTCATGAATCCAGATCCATACTAGATGAAAACCTAACTACTGAGATCTATCTCTGAGCTACTACCAAGCTACCTAACTAAAATCATGTGCCTCAATATATAGAGCCTTCACAAGAACATGTCATCCTAGTACAATTGCATTTTCCAAGACAGAGAAAATGTAATACAAAAATATAGGTCAGGACCCAAATCAAGAACATCTCAATGCCAAGATGATGAAATAATATGCGATTCAAGATAGACGTTAGCCAAAGATCCAAGAACATAAGGATATGAGTCACCAGCCTTCATTGATTGGGAAATGCTTTGCAAGATCAGAAAGCTCCATCTAACCATAAGAACATGAAGAAAATTCTAAACTAGCCAAGAATCTTTTATAGCTCCACATTGAAGTATCCAATTGAGGTATGAACCCAAACATAGTTAAAACATGATGTCTAGAACCAACCTTGATGTTTGCAATGATAGATGATCCAAAACAAAGGAATGCTACCAAAAACACATAAATTGATAATTGAAACAAACTAAGAAAAAACTAAAAGGAAATCTTTTTGGTAGATGCAATATTGCTAATAAACCCAAGATGCTCTTGCATCAGACACCCAAGGTTATTGAAAAGTGAGCCTCTCACTTTGTAGATGTAGAATAAATCCACAACTAATCATAAGATTTCATTTTAATCTTCAACTTCCCAACCCTCCTGGTTAAGAAAATGAACCTGCACACAAAACATTTATGCCTTATCAGATCTAATCTCCACATCCTTTGCACTATAATTGACCAGCCAAAAAATCCACAGGAAGAACCAAATAGATCAGCAATAAAACTAAGCACAAGATCCCCACTCCTCTTCTCAAACCCACTTATTATCAACCTTGTTGGGACAATTGATGAGCTTGATATTGTTTACAGTATGAGTGTTATTGTTGATGAGATTATTGTTAGTGAGTGTGAGAGTTCTTGTGATAAGACTCTTATTTGCAATTATGTGCATGATGTTAATGGAGAGTTGCAGACCAATATGTTTCAGTTGAGTGCTGACTTGTTTCAGAGATCACCTAAAGGGTGTGAGAGAAAGAAGACATTTGTTCCTTTATTGGTATTGGTACTAATCAGACCGATTGTGTGAAAGAGGATGTTGTTTCATATGTTATGGTGCAGGTTTGGAAAGAAGGATTGTATTTCCTTGACATAGATGAGTATTTGAGCATGAGGATGTATATTATGAGAGTGAAGATAAAGATTTATTTAGAGACAAATTTTCTAGTGATGAAGAAGGATGTATGGCTGAAGGATAAAGGTGGTGGATTTAGTAAAGTTCTGGATTTATTTGTTACTGACGGACTGATGTCAAAGAGTGTTCAAATGTGTGATGAGGATGGAGATAAGTGGTTGATAATAAGTGGGTTTAAGAAGAGGGGTGCAAATCTTGTGCTTAGTTTTGTTGTTGATCTATTTGGTTCTTCCTATGGATTTTTTTTCTGGTCTATTCCAATGCAAAGGGTGTGGATATCATATCTAAGAAGGCAAAGAAAATTTGTGTCTAGGTCTATTTTCTTAACCAGGAGGGTTGGGAAGCTAATGGTTAAAATGAAATCTTATGATCAGTTGTGGATTTCTTCTACAACTGCAAAGTGAGAGGCTCACTTTTCAATAAACTCGGGTGTTTGAAGCAGGAGCATCTTGGATTTCTTTGCAATCTTGAAATAACCAACAATATTTCCTTTCAGTTTGTTCTTAGTTAGTTTTAGTTAGTAATTTATGATTTTTTGGTAGCGTTCCTTTGTTTTGGATCATCTGTTGTTGTGAATCTCAGGGTTGTTTTTGGACATCATGTTTTACCTATGTCTGGGTTCATACCTTAATTGGATGCTTCAATGTGGAGATATTAAAGAAACTTGGTCAGTTAAGAATGTTGTTCATGTTCTTATGATTATATGGAGTTTTTGATCCTGCAAAGCATTTACTGGTCAACAAAGCTTGGTGACTCATATGTCAATGTTCTTGGATCTTTGGGCAACGTATATCTTGGATCACGCATTAATTCATCATCTTGGTATCAAGATCTTCTTGATTTGGGTCATGGCCTATATTTATGTATTACATTTTCTTTGCCTTGGAAAATGTAATTGATCTAGGCCGACATGTTCTTGCGAAGGCTCTATATATTGAGGTACGTGATCTTAGTTAAGTATCTTGGCAGTAGCTCATAAATAGATCTCAATAGTTAGGTTTTCATCCAGTATGGATTTGGATTCATGAATGTAATTATACAGTTTTCCTTAAGTGTAAGAATTTATGTTGCTGGGCATATATATGCAATCTTGGGTTTTTAGATAATGTGAAGGCCTGAATGGTCATGTTTGTTATTCATTGTTGAGTTTTTAATGGTCTTGTGTTGATTGGAAGATGCAATTTTTATTCTTACTTGTCTGTGACACAAGGCTTCCTCCTAGGAAGAATTCTCATCCACTTATACTCTTTTTGTCATCAATATTTCTTATCCAATGTGCATCAATAAAAGCACTCAAAGAGAAATAACCTTTGTGAGCATAACAAAGACCATAGTCTTTTGTCCCTTTCAAGTGCATGAATATCCTCTTCACTGCTACCATGTGAGATTCCTTAGGATTAGATTTACATCTGGCCACTATTCCAACTACTTCTATAGTGTTTGGTCTACTATGATTAACATAATGTAATTTATCAATCATGGATTTGTGTAGAGTTGCATCCACTGCACTTGGCTCATCATCCTTAGATAACTTGCATCCTATCACCATGGGGGTTCCAACTGACTTGGAATCTTCCATTCCAAAGGTCTTCAGTACTTCCTTTATGTACTTGGACTGACTGATATAGATACCATTCTTTAGTTGTAAAATCTGCAATCCAATAAAGAACTTAATTTCTCCTATCATTGACATCTCAAACTCTTTCTTCATCTCTTTTGAAAATTCCAATCTCATCTCATCATTTCCTCCAAAAATTATGTCATCCACAAACACTTCAGCTAATAGTGTCTTATCACCTTCAACCTTCAAGTACACATTACTATCTTCACTTGTTCTTATGAAATCAATCTCGATGAGATAAGAGTGTATTCTTTCATACCATGTTGTAGGTTCTTGTTTCAGTCCATACAATGCCTTTTGAAACTTGCACACCATGTCCTTGTTCTCTATCAATACAAATCCATGTGGTTTCTCTATGTAAACCTCTTTTTTAAGAATCCAATTTAGAAAAGCAGATTTGACATCTATTTGAAAAAAATTAAACTTCTTATAGGAAACATAAGCAAATAAAATTCTTACCCCTTCAAGTTTTTCCACAAGAGAAAATGTCTCTCCATAGTCTAGTCCTTCCTCTTGTGCATAGCCCTTACACACAGTCTTGCCTTATTACGAACCACTTCTTTGTCTTCATTCAGTTTGTTCCTAAAAACCCACTTTGTACCAATCACATTCTTGTATGTTGGTCTAGGAACAAGTTTCCATGTATCATTCTTCTCAATCTAATCAAGTTCTACTTCCATTTATTTTATTCAGTCTTCATTATTCAAGGCTTCCTTCATAGTTTTAGGCTCAAACTTTGAAATTAGACATGTAATCTCTTTGATTCTCCTTCTTGTCTACACTCCAGTATCTTTATCACCAATTATCTTATCAGTAGAATGATTCAATTTTACATACCTTTGAATAACAAGTTCAGGTCTAGGTGCTTCTTCTTCTTGTTGTTCCATCGGTTGAACCACTTATTCCTAATTGTTTTGTTCAATAGTTTCTTTCTCTTGTGGTTGCACATACTGAAATTCCTAATCATTTTATGGTTCTCGCTTGCTCATTTCATCATATTTCTCTAGATCTATCTTCACATTTGAACTTTCAACCATCTATTTAGTCCTTTTATTGAAACACTTATATGCCTTTCTTTTTGTAGAATATCCCAAGAAAATACCTTCATCACTCTTAGGATAAAACTTTCTAGTGAAATCATCTCTCTTGATATAGCATCTACTACCAAAAACTTTGAAATATTTAACACTAGGTGTGTGACCATAGCACAATTTGTAACATGTCTTGTTGGTTCCTTTCTTCACTTGTACCCGGTTCATTAAGTAGACTGTAGTGCTAATGGATTCTCTCTAATATGACTTAGGTACATCACCTTGAATCATCATTGTCCTAGCAACATCAACTATAGTTTTGTTCCTCCTTTCTGCAATTCCATTTTGTTGAGGAGTCCTTGGTGCTGACATATGTCTCTTCATTCTATTTTTTTCACAATACTTAATGAAATCCCATGAAGTGAACTCTCCTCCTCTATCAAATCTTAAACACTTCAAGCTCTTACCTGTTTCATTATCAACAAGTGCCCTGAACACTTTGAACCTCTAGAAAGCTTCAGATTTATCCTTCAAGAATGTCACCCACATCATTATTGAATAGTCATCAATAAACAACATGAAATACTTATCCAGAAAAGTTATCCTAAAAAATAATAAGAAATGGGTTCCTATAGGGAGGATTATCAAAGCTGGAAGAGAGATAGCAAGGGAAGGCCAACATAAAGAGCAAAAGGGACAAGAGAGTAAATCTAGCACTATTAATAATGCTTTACTGGGAAATACAGTGGTATCCAAACCTATTGTAGTTATTCTTACAAATAATGAGGATCCTGAGAAAGGTGAAAATGAGGAACAAAAACAAGATATAGAAGAAGCCCAAGTGGAAGAAGGGGAGATTATGGAAATCGTAATAGTGGATATAGAAGTTGAAGAAACGAAAGATCCTACTAGGGAGAAAGAGGATAAACAATAGGAAGGGAGCCCAGAGTCTGATACTCAAGAAGTGGTTGAAAATACTAAAGAGCAGCAAAAATAACAGGACACGGTGGTGAGTCAAGAAACCCTTAACCAATCAGAAATGGCTCCTAAGGGGGGAAGAAATCATGATACTAAAACACCTAATTGGGGGGACCCTATAGAGATAAGTCAAATCCTTGCGGGGGAACAGAGTGAAATGGAAGATGAGAAAGAAACTCTAGGAGAAAAAAAAAGGAAAGAAGGACAAAGAGCTACCAAGTAGAAAGGTAGCAACAAGAAGTAGCAGAAATGGAGATGTGGGAGCTATTATATCTTCACCAGGAAGGCCGTCAAACTAGAAGGCAAGAAATAAGGAGGCCAAAAAGAACATTGTGGATGGAAGCCAACGGATCCTGGAGGTAGGATCCTTTGTTAAATCATGAAGATTATATCTTGGAATATTAGGGGACTGAGTAATCCCCATAAGCAGGACATTGCTAGGAATATGATTAGGGATAATAGACCAGATATTTTTTGATTCAAGAAACAAAAATGCTCAAGGATAAAGTAGAAAAGCTTCAATTTTTTAAGAATGGGATAACTTGTGGGTGTGACTCTAATGGTGCTTCTGGGGGCATTGCTACTATATGGAATAAAGAGATAATTAAAGGGGATATTATATATCAAGGAGATAATGTGGCTTGTATCAGGGTTAGGCATCTGAAGGACAATACCTCTTGGGTTTTGACTAATATTTATGCTCCCAATACTAAAAAAGGTAGAGAAGTCTTTTGGAAGCAGTTGTCTTCTTTGAGAAATTCCTTTATTAATGAAGAATGGATTGTTATGGGAGACTTCAACACTCCCTTAAGAGAAAAGGAAAAAATTGGAGGAAGCCAATCTAACCTGGATAGCAGGATGGACCTCATGAATTTTGTTGTTTGTCATTTTCTTCATGACATAGAGTTACAGGGAATTGAATATACCTAGACTAATAGAAGAAATGGTAAGGACCTCATTCAAGTTAGGCTAGATAGGGCTCTCATTACTAATGAATGGTTCACTCATTATTACTGTTCTTTATCGGCTTATATAAGGGTGGGATCAGATCATAATCCCATAACCTTTCTAGCAGACCCAATTGATAAGAAAAGAAACTTTCCATTCAGATTTGAGAAAATGTGGACGTTGCACCCACAACTTGAACAAAGGATATATGATTGGTGGAAAATAAATATTAAGGGTATTGCCATGTTCATCCTAGCTAAAAAACTTAAAAATGTCAAGGATAATATCAAAGCTTGGAACAAAGAGACTTTTGGCAATATATTCACTACTAAGGCCAGTGTCAATTTAGAGATTAAGGAAATCCAGGACAACATCCAAAAGGATGGTTATGCTAATATTTCAAGAGATCAAGAGAATGGGAAGTTGGTCGAGATGCATAACATTATTGCAAAAGAAGAAACTTTTTGGAGACAGAGATCGAGAAAGATTTTCTTGAAGGAGGGAGATAGAAATACTAAGTATTTCTTTTTGACTATGCTAAAACATAGAATGGCTAACAGGATTTCTAAGCTCAACATTAGTGGAACTATTTATAATAACAAGGAGGCAATCAGATTGGAGGCTAAATTTTTTTTTCAAAATTTGTTTCAAAAGGACAGTGAGCTTGACAAGGATGAACAGAGGGAGTTTCTTAAGTGCATTCCAAGCATTCTTAATGAAAATCAGAATGTCAGGCTCAATGTTATCCCTTCTAACTTAGAGATTAAAAAGGTTGTCTTTTCTTTTGAGGGAGAAAAATCCCTTGGGCCGGATGGTTTTCGTATGTTCTTTTTCCAATCATTCTGGAATATTATTGAAAAAGAGGTGACCAATGTGGTTAAAGAGAGTTTTGGAACTAGAAAACTTCTGAAGGAGCTGAATGGAACCTTTATAGCCCTTATCCCCAAGAAACAGGGAGCTGATAAGATGGATCAGTTTATACCTATTAGTCTGTGCAACTCTATTTACAAAATTATTTCTAAGGTTCTAACTACTAGGATTTTGGCAAATCTCCCTTCTTTGATTTCTTGGCAACAAAATGGTTTTGTGCCTAGGAGACAAATCTTGGATTCTATCATTACTATTCATGAAAATGTTCATTCTCTTGTGATGTCTAGGAAGGAGGGTCTTCTTTTGAAACTGGATATGTCTAAAGCTTATGACAGAGTGGACTGGGAGTTTCTAGTGCAAGTCCTGATGGCTTTTGGATTTAACAAAAAATGTACTGATCTCATTTTCCAGCTTATTTCTTTGGCAAATTTTTTAGTTTTGGTTAATGGGTCTCCTACCTTGTTCTTTAAATCTTCAAGGGGATTAAGACAGGGGGATCCCCTATCCCCTGTCTTATTCATCCTTATGGTTGAATGCTTGGGAAGGTATATGGATAATTAGGTGAGGAAAGGAGACATTAAAGGGTTATACCCATCTTTAGAGAACCAAGTTTGCTCTCATCAGCAACTTTTTGATGATTCGGTGATTATGGGAGAAGCCTCAGTTAAAAATGCTAGCAATATTAAGAAAGCTCTGACTAATTATGGGAAAGCTTCTGGCCAGATTATAAATTGGGGAAAGAGTTCGTTGTATCTCTTCAATGTCCCTGACAGAAGAAAGATGAGAATCATAAGGATTTTAGGATGTGATTTGGAGACTATTCCTGGTACTTATCTTGGTCTCCCTCTCTATTTGGACCCTCCTGATACTTTTTGGAGCTCTTTAGTGGACAAATTTCACAACAAACTTGCGGGATGGAAAGGGATGTTGCTAAGTCAAGTGGGTAAAATCTAGATCCTCAAAGCTACCCTCTAAAGTCTCCCTCTTTATGCTTTGAGAATTTTTAAAATCCCCAAGAAGTTTGGTGAAGCTATTGAAAAAATTCAAAAATAGTTTCTGTGGACAGGGATGGAAAAAAAAAGGATAGTGCTTATAGCCTGGAACAAAGTTTCTTGTCCAATCAAGAAAGGTGGCTTAGGGCTAAGAAGAATTAAGAAATTGAATGAGAATCTCCTTACTAAATTAATATGGAGATATTATAACTCAAAAGGAGAATGGAATCTTATATGGGATAACAAGTATAACAAGGATAGGCCTAATCTTGAAGCCTTTCTGAATGAGGACAGGGAGAGGGTTGGGTCTTTCATATGGAAAAATATTATGAAAAACAATTACAGAATAAAAAAAGGAATTAAGTGGAAAGTGGGTAGTGGTAGCAAGGTTCTTTTTTGGGAAGATGAGTGGCTTCTTCATTCCCCCCTCAAGGAGTGCCCTGAATGGAGTATCTTTGAGAATCAGTGTAAAACTATATTTGGAAGGAAAGTTGAAGACTATTGGGAAAGGGATCACTAGAAAGATTTATCTATCATTGATATTAGATTGGGACATCTTAACAAAATTCTCAACTTAATCAATTTGATTGAGGAAGAGGATAGGATTATTTAGAAACATAGTACTGATGGTAAATTAATTGTCTCTTCTTTGTACTATCTGGAGTTTGAAGACCTTATTGAGCCTTTTTGGGCGAAAGCTTGGGATAAAAACTTCATTCCTAAAATTAATGTTTTTTTTTGATAATGATGCAAAATAAAATTCTGACTACTGACAATCTCAGAAAAAGAGGTATGACTATTGTTAATAGGTGCTACCTATGCAAGCAAGAGGAGGAAAGTGCAGGACATATCTTCATCCACTGCCCCTTTGTCAGAAAGATTTGGGATTTCTTTTTCCAGATCCTTAATATTGAGTGGGGTTTTCCTGATAATTTGGAGAGTATTTTTAAATCTTGGATCTATCCATCAAAGCATGACATTGTTGTTAAGATTTGGAATTTTTTCCTCCCCCATGTTTGTTGGGGGGTCTGGAGAGAAAGAAATGATAGAGTGTTCAGAGATAAAATGAATAGTGAGAAGGAGGTTTCCTTTAAGATTAAGAGAGCCATAAAAGAGAATCTTATGTTACAGGATAGAGTGTTGGAACCTCTAGAGGAGAATGATATTACCCTGTTCAAAAATTGGAAAAACAATGGCAATTCCAAAAAAAATGATAACAAAGCAAAAAGAGAGGATGCTATATGGGATTGTCCCTCGAAGGGATGGTAGAAAATCAATTTTTATGGTGCCTCTAAGGGAAATCTGGGGGTGGTAGGCTGTGGCATTGTCATCAGAGATGAAAATGGTGTTTGTACAGGTATAAAAGCTATTCCTATTGGTAATTAAATGAATCATCTTGTTGAAGCCTGTGCGGCTCTTCAGGGTCTTATTTTAGCTAAAGAGAAAGGTAGCACTAAAGTTTGGTTAGAAGGGGATTCTCTCAACATAGTCAAGTGTTTAAATAATGATACTCCCACTTCTTGGACTATTTATAATATTATTCAAAAAGCTAAATATATTATCCACTCTTTTGAAAAATGTATTATTACACATAATTATCGGGAGGCAAATAGCGTTGTTGACTAGGCAGCTAATATTGCTTGTAAGAGTGATGAGGTGGCACAGTGGAATGATGGAAATGACATGCCAATTCAAGCAAAATTATTGCTTAAGAGTGATCGGTTGAGGAGCCATCAGCAAAATAATTACAAATGGTAAGTTTTTTAAAATCATTAATATGGAGGTGATGTGTCATTATTGCCTTCGAAGGTGTAAGTACTCTTTTATGATTGCGAGCTGGATTTGGCATGCTTTTTGGGTCTTTTTGGCTCTGCGTAAAACTCATTTTGGCATTAGTAATAGCCATAATAGAAATATTTGCTACAACCAGAGTAAGAAAATGGGCAAAAATAAGAAAAGGGTTGAGCCTGTTAACTGCAATAACTGGAAGAAAAAGCACAGAGTTTGGAAGATTGTGAAAGAGGGTGGGCTGGATATTCTTCTAGAGCGGCTCCATGGAAGGAATCCTTCTATCACTAGGATATTTATGAAATCTTGGAAAGAGGGCAAGGTCTTGGTTGGTGATCAGTATATGGAGGTAATGGAGGAGATCATTGTCGAAGCTACGGGAATGGGTATGGATGAAATTAAGTTTTATTGAGATAGACTGATCTCAAATAAAGCTTGGAATTTCCTGGAAAATGAGAAGGAAAATAAAATATTGGTCAAGATTGATGCTTCCTACCATAATCTGAAGCACATCTCTAGACCCTAGAGGTATGTCCTATATGTGATCATCATCTATGTCACTCTTGATGGTAGGTTTACTAGGGCGTATGGGCACCATTTCATGTTATTAAACCATTTTAGGCATAAGGTTAAAGTTAGTTTACCTTATAATCTACTTAGTTCGTTAGATGCTACCATTTCTAGTTTACAGAAAGATCCAAAGGGGGATCATGCATCCCACCAAGGGCTTATGTTGCTCATATATGAGGTGCTGAAAACTAAGAAAGTGGAAAGGCCTTTGGGGAAGAATATTTTGAAGGATGAAGAAGAGACTGAAGGGGATGAAGACGATAGCATGTATGGGGAAGAAATAGAGAGCGAAGAGGATTCCAAAGGGTTTAAAACCCCTAAATCTAAGAGAAAGGGTGTTTCAAAAAACCAGAAGAAACCCTACTCTGAAGGGTCAGAAACGGAGAAGGATAGTGATGAAGAGATTGCGGAGGGAAGCATAAAGAAAAAGGGTAAAAAGATAACAAAGAAGAAGATTCAGAATAAGGAGTCGGAAACAGAGACTGAAATTGAGGAGGTGAAAAAGGAGGATAAAAAAAGAAAACATGGGGAGGGTAAGGAAAAAGTTAAAAATTCCCGTAAGAGTAGCCATTACAGCAAGAGGAGAATTAATCTTACCATGGACAAGGAAGATATAAAGGATAATATAGAGGTGAACAAGGAGGATAAGGAAAAAGGGGAAAATAGGGAGGAGAGAAAAGATGAGGTCACTGAAGACACCAATCTCAGGGAGAAAACTAAAGAAAATAAGTAGGGAGAAGGAAATATGAAAGATGACAAGAATACTAGAACTGATGAAGATTCTGGGTGTAAGGATTATGATCTCCATGACAATGTGGACACAGGGGAGCATCATTTTTTTGTGGACAACAAAGATTGCATTGCGGGTTTCACTAGACTCGTAAGCAATTTGATTGATGATTAGAATAATCTGAAAAATCAAGTTGAAATTATAAAGGCCGAGATAAACATTCTCAATAGTATGGGAATTGGGGAAAAACCAGTGGTTGTTTGTCTGAATGAAATGAAAGAAGTGGTAGGGAATTTTGAAGCCTAGGCGGAGTTTGTTAATAAAGTGGGGACAATGGAGAGATAAATCAAAGATATCCAAGACATGGCTGAGAAAGATAGTAGTGATGCGAAGATCATGAATCTGACAACTAAAGTGGAGAGGTTGGAAGCTACGGTTAAAAAAATCAGGGAACAATGTCTTATTAGTCTCAAAGCTTACTGTGGCCATGCGCAGATTTTGATGGACAAACTAGATAGGGATAACAAGGAGAAGGAGAGTAGAGAGATCAAAGAGGGTATTGCCCCGGGATCGCGTACCAGAGCGAGCACAAATAAGAACAGTCCTAAGGAGGACAGAGATATTGCAGAGCTCAAGAGTTCGATCAACAACATGCAGATAATGATCATCGAAGTGGGAACTTGTGCAGGGAATGTAGTTGTCCTTTTCTCTGTCCCTTTGGGTTTTTTTTTTGTTGTCCCTATTTTTATTGCTGTATCTAAGGGACTTTTTTGGCTCGGTTGCTTGTTTTCTATTTCCTTTCCTTTTTGGGTGCTATGGCACAATTGTATTTTCTCTTTGTTGAATATCTATTTTTAACTATTTAGGTTTCAGGTCCTTGTAAAACCTGTTGAACTTTATTACTTTGTAAAGGTTTCAGGTCCTTGTAAAACCTATTTTTACTTAATCAGAACATGAAATACTTATCACCATGATAACTCTTTGTTCTCATAGGGCCACAAAGATCAGTATGTACTAAATCCAATATATTTTCAGATGAAAAAGACTTACTACTTAAAGTAGAACAAGTCAACTTACCCATCTGACATTCCTTGCACATTACATCTGCTTTAACAATTTGTGGCAATCCCCTAACAAAATTTGACTTACTAACCTTGATCAAGCTATAAAAATTCACATGATAGAACCTTCTATGCCACAACCAACTATCTTCAAACTTAGCAACCAAATAATTATTAGCAATAGTATTTAGATGGCTTAAGTTACCTTTAGTTTATTTCCTAGTAGCAATCAAATCTTCTGATTTTCCAAATATCCTACACATACCTACTTTGAAATCTAAATGATAACCTTTGTCATTCAAATAAACAACACTCAAAAATTTATGTGTAAGACCTTCAACCTAATAGACATCATCAATATTTATTTTACCATTCAAAGATATTGAACCTTTACCTCTTACCATGTAGGCTGTATTGTTTCCAAACTTGACCACACCACCATTAAATTCATCTAGCTCTATGAGCTTAATTTTGTCACTAGTCATGTGATGTGAGCACCCACTATCAATGACCCATTCATTACCATGTTCTGTGTGTGAGACTAATGCCTTCTCATCTTCAAAAGTTTATTCTTTGACTACAAAAACACTATCACTTCTTCATCATTGTCATCAGATTCTTCATCAGTCACACCTTCATCTACTGCAACATTGCATTGTTTCTTTATTTTTCCCTTGATTCTTTTGATCTTCTCTTTATGTTCACCATTAGGATACCTAGAAGCAATATGCCCTATCTTTTTAGATGAAAAATATTTCAAAGGTAACTTGTCTTTATACTTACTAGTACCTCTAGGTAGTCTTCTTGCAAGTAATGCTTCAAGTTCTTCTTGCTTCTTCTCTTCATGCATGATAGATTCAAGTTCCATAGAATAACTTGTCATGTAGGTAGATTCATGAATTATTTATTTTCCCTTCTTCTCTGATGCTAATGAAAAAGAAGCCTTAAAAACTGCTTCAACTTTAGGCATGTTGTTATCGTAGTTACTTAATTCAAAAATAGTGGGCTTACCAATCAATCCATCAATAGAAACAATATCAATGTCCTCATTCTTTTATAGCATAAAATCTAATGGAATAATTAGGTAGCAAGGTCCTCAACATTTTACTTACCTTGTCACCTTCTTCAATTGTTTCTCTTGCACTCCTGATAACACCAACAACTTCCTTTAGCCTTTGTCCATATTGAGAAATGTTTTCACCTTCCACCATTTTCGTGTCATCATATTTGCCTTTTAGAATGACAACCCTATCTTTTTGCACATGTTTGTCTCCACCATAGATTAGCTTCAACTTTTCCCAAACATCAAAGGTAGTCTCACATCCATGAATATCTTGATATACTTAGTATCACACAAGGTACTTACAATTGCTTCTAGTGATTGCATGTTCTCCTATTGCGCCTCAGTTGATTTGCATTGAGAGGCCCATTAGGAGCTACATATTTATGCTCCACATGATTCCAGAACTATGATCCCATAACCTTTAGGTATATCTTCATTCAACCACTCCATATGATGTATCTGTCTCTTGTGAACTTAGGACCTTCCTTCTTCATCATTGGATCTTTTCCTCAAGTTGTTAAGATTACCGCAAAAAGGACCTAGGCTCTGATACCAATTGTTAATACTATAAGGTCCAAGATTACTGAGAGGGGGGTGAATCAGTAATCTATCATATTAGAACTTTTCACAATTCATTCAACAACATTAAACTTAAGTAACAATAAACAAAGTGACCAAATAAACATCGAAACATGCAACAAAGTGACACTAGTATTTTTATTGTGGAAACCCTTGGTTAGAGGGGAAAACCATAGTGGGAATTAGTACCCATGGTATTTTCACTCTTCTTAAATGCACCCTATTGAAGGCCTAGCCCTGTTAGGAGCTTGCAATGATGCCCTATTAGGAGCACACCCTGTTAGGAGTCACCCATTCAAGGGATTTTACTCTAGCCTTGTTAGTAGCTTTACCCTATTAGGAGTAACCATGTTAAAGGATTTAAACCCTAATTAATGAGCCACCTGGTTAAAGGATTTACTTATCAAGACCTGTTAGGATCTACCTAGTCAAGGGATTTTCTTGCAGAACCTATTAGGATTCAACAAGTACAATGATCTAGGTGTAGCACTCCTTTGCTTGTTTAGATCCAATTAAGCACAACACTACAATCTTCACTCTTCACTCCACCCCACCTTTGCATCCATAATGTACACTTGCATAATTCATCGATTTATATATAAATACATTACATATTCATTAGGGTATTGGTTGCCTTACAAAATGTATTACAATTGAATTTCATTCATTACAATCATTCCCTATAGATCCTTGAACCCTAAAATGTATTATCAATCTAGAATGCTTGATTAAAAATTTAGGTCGGCCACAAGATTCATCGCACATTGATTTAAAACAAGAACAGTCAAACTTTGTTTGACTTCCCCAATACTCTTCCAAAACTTGATAGATTTGATCACCTCAAGTAATGAAATAGAAAATTACCATTATAAATCTATTATGTCATGTCACCTTGACACTTGGATCATGAAAACATCCATTGAAACCAATTGCATCAGCACCGCTCATCTATTTAATACCAATTACTCAAATCTATTCAAACATTTTACTATCTTGCACAGAATGATCTTATGTTAATTGAAACGATGCATTGTAGTACTCTAAACTGGTAGAAATCATAATATCAATAACATATCTCAGTCAATATAATCATATCATGACGACAACACTTGGATTCATATTGATTTGATAGAATAATCAAATCATTCACTGTTTTCCACTAACTATTCTTATGTCTGGCCTATTGCTCTTCAATCGATCATAATTTGCTCCAGTTTTCTTTTCAGCATACACGACCATACAAAATTAATTGAGAGATGTCCCCGAGTCTCCAAAAATTATCGCACACTCCAATTCCAATTGCAACACTGAATTCATTTGCATAAATACTAAACAACACATGAATTCATCTGCATAAATACTTAGCAACACATCAGGAACACTGTCAACAAATACAACACCAAGTTGACATCAATGACAACACAATAATTGATCTTCCTGTCATCAAACTTGTACCAATCAACCCTAAATCAAGCTCTGCATCAGTTATGCCAACAGATGGAACCCACAAGTAATTATTGTTAGAGTAAAAAGGTATTTCTATGTTCACTTATTAAATTAAATCATTATTGATTCAATTGTTTAAGTCACCTTTTTATCTCTTGTTCACTTAAGGTAAACTTTAGGCATTTAATAATTAATTTTTTATTAATTATTCATGCAACCTAGGTTTCTCCACCTTCTTGGTGTTCGATCTCCTTTATAAGGATTGATCTCTTTGTATTTTATCATTCCCTCACTGAATGCATATTTTATCTTTCAGAACATTCTTGTCTCCAAGATTTGCTTTTGTAATAGGTTATTTTACATGCAGTGGATCTTGGTGGTTGAATTCTATGAATTCTAACATGGTATCAGAGCCTTGCTGCTGCAGCCCATTCTTGAGTTTTTGAAGTTTTTGGAGCTCCGAGGGTTTCAAGTTCTTTTCAGTATTTTCTGTGTGGATCTAGGGAAAATTTGTTTTTGGAGCACTTTAAGCACAAACCAACCTCATGGTTGATCTCAAAATGCCCAAAAACTCCTATTTCCATATAAGGCATGACCTTTTTTGGCCATAGTTGCATTTTGAGGCAAAAAAAATTGCCTATTCTGCCCTGGCATAGAAATCGAGAAAAAATATAAAAATATATTAAAAAAATCAATTTTGTATATTGATTTTTAGCATTAAAATTAACCCGCCTAGTGCAAATAAAAGGCAGCCACCGTTGTGCCACCGCGCGGGCACTCTAGACCCACCTTAGACACTCTGCCACCATGCGACCACCTACAACCAGCTTCCCTTGGTGGCTCCACCCTCGGGCCCTCCGCCCCTGCGCCACCACCGATATGCTTCGCCAACACCTCCAACCCCGCTACCATCGTCGCTCTCCACCGACACCTCCGCCACCACCGCCCAGCGGGCTCTTAAGCCCCTACAAGCCTTCAAAGCACCCGACTCACTAGCTACATTCACATCAATGAACAGAGGCTCAACATTTAGCCCCCTACACATGCCACACACCCAGGGGCCAGTATTTTTTAAAGCCTCAGGGGCTAAAACATATTTTGGAGCCCTTTTTCTACCTCCACTTGGTTTTTTGGCTCTATCTGGAGCAAACGAAGGCTGATTTTTGACTTCCATATACCGACGGAAAGCTCTTTCCGAGGTAGACATTTTTGTAGAGATTATATTATCTCATTTTTCTGTTTGAATAGCTTTTTTTTCCTGTCAAAGAGGGGACTTCTTTTTACCACTTCTAGGCCTCTACAATGAGCATACAGACTCCATTTTTTTCTCATGAATATGCATCGAAAAGATCTTGATGAGCTCTCTTCATATCTGAGACTTATTTTTGGAGAAATTAATCAGGTATTTTACCCATTCTTATTGAATTTTTTATTACTTGTCTCTCCTTCTGATCCAATGGAAGATTCAACAAGAGTTTAGCTTCTCACTCCTCATAATTTCCATTTATGGAAATCCTGTATGTCTATGGTTCTTCGGTCATGCGGGCTATGATCTTGTTTGGATTCCATTTAGCCAATTTTGACTCATCCTTACGAATTCATGCAACACAGGAACAAGATGGATGAGGCTATGGGTGCAATTTTGCTGCATGTTTTAGAAATTTTTATCTTTCATCTTGATGATTGTGATACCCCTCTTTCTATGTGGTAGAAGTTTCAGACTCTCTTTGGCATAGTCGATGAATTTATCTAGCACTACAGATTGAAGCAGAATTGACTTCTTTGGATCCTGACTCATTTCCTTCTATTTAGGATTTCTTGATGAAATTCAAATCTATCAGATCTATCTTACATGGTTGTGGAAAGAATAAGACAGATATAGAGTGCATATACCTTATTCTTTCTAAGCTTCGTGGTCCCTTTCATATTTTTTCTTCTACCTTCCATTCCACCATGGATGCTTTGGGTCTGCGATTTACCAAGCCTATATTTGATACATTCTATGATCATTTGACTTGTGAGTAGGCAAAGTTATTTCAGCTTGATTCTCTCGCAGGATCATAGAACCATGCATTTGTAGCTCACCCGTCTTCAGGGAAGTAGGAACAAAAATAGAAGTCATCAACCATAGAGTCTAAGAAGGATTATATTTGTCAACACTCCTTTGTCTCACCTTCTCCTAAGGGGGAAAAATTGAAGATAGAAAGACCAAAGTGTTCTTATTGTAAAAATGACACTCATGGTGAGTCTCGTTGTTATGAGAAGAAGATAGATGGATATGCAAAGCAAATTTCTAATTTGCAAGCTCTTCTTCATAAGAGAAACATTGATGTTCCTTCTTATTCTACTTCTCATGGGTCTTATTCTTCATCATCACTTCAGACAGATAGAAAGGACATAGGAAAGGGTCATACATTATGTGCAACCGCTATACCTCCCTCTTTTAAATGGCTACTAGATTCAGGTGCTTCACACCATATGGAAATCTTCTCAAGGTTTATTCTCTTCTTTTGAGGCTTCTCCTACCCCACACATTTTGATGGGGAATAACACTGTTATAACTATATGCGGGAAATTTTCTATTGACATTGATGATGGTGCATTCCTTGATGCACTACATGTTCCATCTTTGTCCTCTAACCTTCTCTCTATCTATCAGATTACTCACAGTGGGATAGGGAAGATAGTTAAGTTTACTCTAGATTCAGTACACATCAGAGATAGTGAGACAGGCAATATTGTTGCAACAGGGATAGTTGATCATTCTTCCCTCTTGTACTCCTCTCATTTTGGTCCACCATCTCCACTGTTAGAGAATAACTCTCCTTTTACAGAAGAGCCTATTGAGGTGAAGTTAGGTCACTTTAACTTATGTGTATTTCCTGAGATCAGTGTTCTAAGTTCTAAACCTCCACCTCATGTTGAGTTTACATCTGTTCATCAGGATTCCTCTTCAACTTTGTCAGTCATTGTCACTCCATGCATTAAGACACCTACTAAAATTGTCGAGGACATATTAGAAGATATTCATGCTGGATGATATCAGTTTTTGGTACTAATCATGTTGTTGATACTCATGTTTTGTCACTGATGTCAACATATATTTCTATGAAAGAAGATAGACTAGTTACTTTACTGAAGCATGTACGAACATTGTATGGATGAACCAAAATGAGCGAAGTTGGATTTAAGCATAAGACTGAGTTTTGACCTTACATCTCAGGCCACTTGAATTTATGTTTCATATCATGGATGTTATAGTTGTTTTAGTAAAGACTATTTTTCTGGACTGTGACTATGATTCTGGACAAAGAAGGTCTCTATGTTTCGAGCATATCTTGCTGAGGAAGATATTTCAAAACTTGCGAGCTTATTGATGGAAATCTGACATGTGACGGTGAAATGGGTTGAGTTTTATTTCTATTTGGGTACTGATGATGTCAGTTGTGGCGTGTGTTATGGAGAAGACTTATTTCTTGGCCGACTTCAGACTTGTAACATGTGGAAATTAATTCTGAGCATGGATTGTGGATCTAGAAGTATTTGTAATGAATTATAAATATTATATACTTGTTATAGGTATCGTGTGTATCTTAGCAAGGGCTTATGTATGATGGGAAGCCTTAATTAGCCGACCTAGTTAATTGTGTATTAGGAAAGCTTAACTGGCTGACCTAATGGGTTATTGTAAGAGGGTATATATGAGTGATCTTTTCATTTGTGAAAAGTGTGGTAGAGAAAGGAAAAAGCAGAGATTTGTGAATCTGCGAAGCTTAACTGCTGGATAGAGAGCAGAGTTGGTACTTCATTGGAACTGACCAAGCAAAGACAGTTGTTATTAGATAGTTCACTGGATTGTGTATTTGCTATATACACTTGATGCGGATTGTCAATCCTTGAGGGTGGCTTTAACCTTCTTTGGGAAGTGAGCCTACTACTTTCATTGACTCCTAACAGGGTCTGTCTCCTAACAGGGAATGTGTACTATAATGTAATAACAAGCTCCTAATAGGCCTAATATATTTTAATAGGGATACTATACTCTCTAGGCATTATTTTGTGGGTGTTGATTCCCATCGAGGTTTTACCTTTAACAGGGTTTCCTCGACAACAAGCATTGTGTCATAGTGATTGGCAATTACTGTGTTATTTACTTTTGATGTTATGGTTCATAAAGTTTAAAGTTTAATAATCTATTGCACAACTGATTCACCCCCCTTCTCAGTTGTCTTGTGGACTGTTATTCCTAAAAATTCATCTCCTCTCAGATGATAGATTCAACACATGTATTGGCCCACCTTCATTGGAGATTCCATTACAGGAGTCTCATGCATGCTCTTTGGATCATCATCTAGACCTTCAAGTTTCTCCTCACATTTAGGGGTTTCCTCTTCTTCGTCCAGTGCCTTTGCTTCTTTCACAATGGAGCCACATTGGTCCAATCATCGACATAAGGGTTCTATCATTCTGGGGGGCTTTGGAGCCTTGATTCTCTCTCATGGGGTGTTGGTTATCCATATGGTTTTGAGAGATTCTCATGAGCCATTACATTTTTTCATGCTTTTTCCATCTCTTTTGGAGTAGAGTTTTTTCCCATGTGGTTTTCTCTATTTCTCCACTTTACAGATATTTGGTTGTCATTGGGTACCTGATCAGGCCATGTTGTCAAGACCCAAATTTATTGCTTTCAGTAGTTGTTTCAAGGTTTTTAGCTTCTCCCTTAGTTTATCTTAAGGGGGGTGTTAGAGTAAAAAGGTATTTATATGTTCACTTATTAATTAAATCATTATTGTTTTAATTGTTTAAGTCACCTTTTTATCTCTTGTTCACTTAAGCTAAACTTTAGGCATTTAATAATTAATTCTTTATTAATTATTCATGCAACCTAGGTTTCTCCACCTTCTTGGTATTCGATCTCCTTTATAAGGATTGATCTCTTTGTATTTTATCATTCCCTCTCTGAATGAATATTTTATCTTTCAAAACATTCTTGTCTCCAAGCTTTGCTTTTGTAACAAGTTATTTTGCATGCAGTGGATCTTGGTGGTTGAATTCTATGAATTCTAACAATTACTTCTACATAATAATAACTTTGTTAAAGGTTTGAGTACATGAGGGGAATTCACGTGCATTAAGGCTTACAAGATAGAGCTTACTGCTCATATTAGAAAATATAAAGGCTCACTGCCATACAAAATGATTGGATTACAATCCAACAAAATGAACTGATAATTAACATCAACTATGCCTATATAGTTCCATGTAAGTATAGTAAATTCTGCTCAATTATCAATTGAACCTCTGATTACTGATCCTTCACATATACATAATATGTCCTTAACTTTTCCAACCATCGCATATCTAAATCATCACAAAAACTCAAGCTTATATATAGATTCGCAAAGGTAATGTCTCCTTCAACTGGCCTCAAGAACAATATGAATAACATGTGAAGTGTCGGCCAAATCCAAGCTCAAAACATGTTCCTAACCTCAAAAAAAAAGCATGAATACCATCATACATGTTGGCTCTATCATCAATAACTCTCAAACTAATCGGGTCATCAATCTGTTAGGATCGCTAATTGATCCAATAACAATTATTCATTGTTCTTTGTATAACCAATACTCATAAAACCATAATTTGAACATCTGATAACATTAACTATTGTGAACGTAGAACAAGGTCGATTATACCTCACTAAAACTCATCCTAGGTTCATTGACCAAAAATCCATTATACATTTATTTACCAAACCATACGCTGAAACCTATATCCTGTTCTAGTTTTTCATACTTAGCCAAATCTTCATTCTAACCTTCAGTATCACCATATATGATAAGTAACCATGGAGAACATGTATAGTTGCAATCAATGACAACATACAAAACTAACAAGAGAAGTTTCTCTTGCCAAAACCTTCCCCTTTGAAGAATACAATGAATGGAAGCCTTTACCATAGTTTTACATCTTCTTTTGGTACTATTTTTGTAGCAGCATTAACATTGTGTTGTCTTTAGCATATTTTTTATAACGGTAAAAGCATCACTATTTTCTCCATATAATATGGCACTATCATCTTCATGAAGTGTTCCCTATCCTTTAACACCCCACCTACTACTGTGAAATCATTGCTACAACAGTTCAATGACTGTCAAACAAAGCTTGACACTCCTCTAATCCTATAGAGTGTTCCTTAGGTTTCCAAAACAATAATATGACATGTGTTCAAAATTGATTTCTATATGATGAACCCTGCTCTGTAGCTGCTACTGCCTCCTTAGTTCCATTTTTGGATTCGTCTAATTCATGATTATGTTTATTGTAATAATGATTCCATTTTTATTCAATCTTTGCCTATGATCTTTGTCATATATTTGGTTGTCAATTGTACCTTATACTTGTGCACACCCCTTTAGCATTTGGTCTTTAAGAATTATTATTTTGTGCCTATGATTTACTTTATTGTTTGTCTTTTTTACATGACTATGTTGTCCAAGAAAACCCCCTTTGTGATGAAATTGACATCTTTGTATTCTTTCTTTGTTGTGACAGATAACTCCACTAATGCTCTAATACATTGAAATCTTTTTACTGTTAAGTTCTTCTCATCACAGTTTTATACTATTATTTGTTATGATATTTTATTCAATCTATTGTAGCCAATGTTTTGACTGCTTACTTAGATTGTGTGACTGTCATTTATGCTCTTTATAATGGCGATCCATTGTGCCTTTGTTCTTATTCATGGAACTTTGTCTTAGATCATTATCTATGGCTTTATTCTCTTCATGGCTCTATCTTTGTGCTTCTAGTGTCTATATTTTCCTGTAGAAATATGATTTGTCCACTCTTATAGAACTTGTATAATTGCATTTTCATTCCAAAAATTGCTTTTAGAATCCATAAAACTCATTTGCTCCTTGTATTGAATGTATTCTTACTATTTTGATACATAAAATGTTGTCTTTGTTGCATCATAGCCACTATTTTGACTGCTTTCTAATTTAATCAATTAATTATAACTATCTCTACATGAGTGTTCTTTGTTTTGAGACAATGTATCTCTTTTTTTTTTCCCTTTTAATACCATTGTAGTTCTATTGAAGCATTGCCTTTGAATATTATCACTGTTATAGTTTCAATGTTATTTCACTTCAAAACATGTCTCCTCGCTGTCTTGATCAGACTTATGGATACATTAAACACACTTTCTTTATCCTTCCATGGATTGATGTTATTCATTGATGCCCTTTGCCACGCCATTTTCATTGGTTTGAAGTGAATGATTTTTAGTGACAATATGTTTGACCTATCTTGAACCATTTTGAATCATTACAAAATGATTGCAACTCTGCCCTAGAATAGTCATATGTTCTTCTTTTATTGACTTTGATGATGTTTATTTCCTCTCTTTCTTGCAGCTTCTATGTCATTGTAGTTATATTGAGCATTTTTTTTTTCATGATAGTGAATCCATCAACTCATTGTTATGAATGATGAGTACATGCACAATTGAACAACATGCTACATAAAACAATAAAGCCTAGAATTAATGGATATTGATGATGATCTTATGTTTCTCCCTGATATATGTGATGATTGTAAAACTAATTTAATTCCTTACGAGAGAAAATTATATGTTTGTTGATGTTGTATATGGAGAGAATAAGCATCCAAAGATTTAACACCAACTTTTCTCATCTCTTGTAGGCATTTCTAGGGTAAGCCTTTTTTTCAAAAAAATATTAAATTAAAAAATATATTAGATAAGATTAAAAAATATTATATTAAACAACATATAGACAAATTGAGCTCGATAAATGCACTCCAAGATTTGTGGATTAAGTCTACCCTTGCATGCTTAAAAAAATTGTAAAACTTTATAGTCCTAATTTTGAGAAGTTTTTGGGAGAATGAAGTCACTTTGTTTCTCTTCTGCTCCAAGGGTTTCTCATGCATCCAAAACACTCTTGGTAGGGGTTGCACAAGGTTTCCCAAGTGCAGTGGGAGCCCTGATTGGCAAGGCAAACCATGTAATCAATACTAAGTTTCTAGGCTACTTGTGAATGGAGGGGTGAATGTATGAAGACGTCTGTAGGAGACTTTTCATGGGGTTTGGAAGTCATGGTTGTTCTTCAAAAAATGAAAGGGATCATGTACGTCCCAGTGTGTGAGAAAAGGGAGAAGGATGCTCAACTTGGTTTTCAAATGACCCCATGCATGTTTCTAAAAAGTGTGATTTGAATGGGTCTCCACAACTGTCTATCAAACCTTCAGTATGGAAGTTCAGGACTCTATAAAGAGGGACTCAGTTAGGCAACTCGGTTAGAGTTATCTCTATGTATTCAGATGTGGAGGTTGAGAAAGAAATGACCCATAGTGTCAAGGTTTTTTTTACAGATTGGACTGATTAGATGATTCAAAGGTTTTTGGCCTAGTTTGATTTCCCTTCATGCGTGGATCTCTGAGTTCTGGGAGCCTATTCTTGATAGATCTTTTCAAATCTATCTAGTTGCTAGAGGTTTTTTTATTATAATTTTTGAAACTATGAAGGATAGAAATAATATCCTTTGTGATCATCTTTGAAACTGGGAGAACAAATTTATTTTGATTTTGAATCCATGGCATCCAGATTTCAACCCAACTACGAAAGTTTTTGATAAAGTGCCATTATAGGTGAGCCTTCTTAACTTCCCTTTGCATCTTTGGTTTTAATATTTTTTTGAAGCTGCATGGAACTCATTAGGAAACTTCTTGGTGGTGGATGAGAGCTCTACGAACCTTTTGCACTCAACCTTTGCCCAAATTCTAGTGGAGATGGAAGTGGCCAAGGAACTCCCTGAAGAAATGTTGATTAAATCTTCAAATGGATGTTGGGTGTAGCCCTTGGACTATGAGGTGATTCCTTTAAGATATAGAAAATGTTTTCAGATAGGTCACATGGTTTCTCAATGTGTTAAATTTAGATTGGACAATATTTCCACTTGGTGGAAGGAAGTTCCCCCCATAATTAGACATCAATCTTCTGAGGCTAATGATCAGGTTGAGGTTTTAGTTCTAGTTATTTTTCCTGCTATGAATAACACACATGTTGTTCATGTTGGTGGAGTTTTGGATGTGCAACAAAATAGTGCAAGAACACTAGATTGTTTGGAGAAAAATGCTTCTTTGAAGTCATGAGAAAAAAAGGGGAGGATAAATTTCTTTTGGAAGGTCAAGTGTCACAATGACGATGAGGCAAAGATCTCAGAAGATCACACAAGGGAGTGGCAGGAGGAGGCTGAAAGGGTGGAAGAAGGTTGGCAAATTGTGCAAGGCAAAAGAGAGAAGAAAACAAAGAAGGATTCCTTTGATATGACCCTCTAGTCTCATACTAAGGGAGGGGGTGGTAGTAAATATAATGTTTGATCTGTTAGAGAGTATTGGCTTAGGGTTTAGTGATTTTTAGACCTATTAGTAGGTTCTTAATTTGTAGCCATGTCTATGTGGGAGTTTTTCCCCGACTTGTAATCACCCCTAATTCGGGTTAGACAAAATCTCGATTGAATAATAAATAGTCTATAAAATTTTACTGATAAAAAATAAATAAATTATAAAACTTTAGTGAATGTAAAATAAACATGACTCAAACTATTATTGTGTAATATAAAGAGATATATAATTAAATTTCATGCATTTACAGTAATGGTCAATTAGACTTGTTATTATTTTGTTGTAAAAAATGGATTGAACACTAGTACATTTGACCTCATTTTTCTACCAAAATTATCGACCATTAATTAAAAAGGTTTAGGTTGGTCGGATTATAGAAGGAAAAAATTGTTTTTTTTTAAATCCACACCCGTGTTGGTTGATATTTCGACCAATACCATGTCGGTCAAAATATCGACAAACATGGGCATATAACTTTAAAAAAAAATTTCAATTCTCATTTCATTTTTTAGGGAAAATTATATGAAGTGTTGCAGCGCGCGAAGGAGGACTGCAGCGCGCGAAGGATTTCCATCTTCTAAGCTACACACCAAGGGATATAGGAACGGAGCTTATTCTAGATCATGAAGAGCCAGACCCTACGCTAGCAGCATATCCAGCACCCGAGGTTAATAGCATATTCCATATTTTTATGTTATCAGCACGTTAATGAATAGAGGGATTTAATAACCCTGTTAATCTATTTGGCATATGTGGTTGTAAGATTCATTATGTATCTACAACATCGGGTATGTCGTTGAACAGTCTGTATGTTGTGTGTTACAAAACCAGTAGAAGCATTAATGTCTCATTTTAAATCCCTTCGATGCATTCACAGTTAGCTGCCATTTAATTAACTGGTCTTCATCTTAAACAGTCGGTGTGGAATAAACAAATACCTTTGACTGTTGTCGTCACAGGATTAAATCCATTTGATTTTGTTTATCTAGTTTTATTTTAAATTTACTTGGACTCTGTCAGACCAGGATTCAAAACCCATTATCCTCAGCTCTGATATGAAGTCTGGCCCTAACTTGTAATTTTGCCATGAGATTTCCAATGTCATGGGTTGAAAGACAAGTTAGGGTAATGTTTGTGCATATACCAAACACTCGGAACCATGCAGAGTGTTAAAGTTGCTTCTTGGTCGATGCCCTAGTTGGTATATGCG